>VYZQ01045759.1:0-45452 GCA_013400655.1 Mystacornis crossleyi | reverse complement strand
TCAGCCCGAGCCCGCGTTAACTGCATTTGCAGCGCTTTGCTTCGTGTGGAGGGAAGGCGCGGGGTTCTTTAGCATTATTGATCCCTCTGCACCGATCGGGCGCGGGAGATGCCGTTGACCCTGGCATCTTGCCGGAGCAGACCGGCCCGTCATGTGATGCTGCCTGGCTTTGTCCTTGCTCCCAGTCAATTCCTGTTTCACTCAGCAGATGTCTTTTGTTCCTGACAAAGATTGCTCATCCGATTGTCCGGGGTTAGCGGGTGTGCCCCATCCCGCCCGGGGTCCCGGAGCCCGGCCCTTCCCAGCCAGACTCTGCCCCTCCTTCCCCCAGTCTGGGAACACCAGAAGGAGCCTGCTTTGCTTTGGCTTTTTTTTTTTTTTTTTTTTNTTTTTTTTTTTTTTAATTCCTCCTCCTTCTCCCCAGGGGTCTGGCTGGATTATTTCTGAAGCTGGTTTCTTTCTTCTGTGAAAGTAAGCCAGGAAAAATAGATCTCATTTTTTTGGTACGGTTTCTTGGGCAACACCTGGGTCCCACCTTGGCTAAATCGGCATCAATCCCTCCTTGGTTTTGATGGAAATCTGGCCCACAACATCTAAATAAATTGGGTTTTGGGGGGGATTTTTTTTTTCATTTGCTGCATGGTTATGCATTGCATCAACCTGCCTGAAGGGATGGGGGGAAAATTTAGGGACAATGACAAGGATTTGTGTGGCAGCCTGCAGGATTTGGGTGCCTGATCCACTTCTCTCTGGTGCCAGAATCTGCTGAATTCAGCATTCAAATCCCAAATGACAAACCCCTGTAAACCAGGGACTGCAGTGCTTTGGGGGCCTTTAGGGCATTGGGGGACCTTGGGGGTGCACTGCTACAACTGAGAACTTGGGGATGCTGCAAAAGCAGGGATCTGGCAGCTGCAGGGTGTCCTGGAATGTCTGAGTGAGGAAAATGGGTGTAGGGGCAGGTGATGGGCAGCAGAGAGGGAAGGATGACTTGTGAGGCTGCAGCCTGGGGCAGGGAAAGCTGATAAATTCTTAATTGTCTCCTAATGACTTCAGAGTTCAAGGTTTTCCCTTGAATTCCAAGATTTTGGCAGTATAATTTGAGACTTTTGCTCCTTGTGGGGTATGTGAAATCCAGGCCAGTCCAGGGACTGGGTTCTCCCCGACTTGAGGAATGACTGGGAAAGTTTCTGCCCAGTTCTTTCTGTGTGCTGCGTTGCCTTTTCTCTCCCCAAAATTAAGAAAAAGAAGAATGGATGTGATTTCTGCAGCAGCCCCCACAGCTAGGCTGTTTGTCAGCATTTTGCTACTTTATTGGAACTTTAGTCGTGGAACCTAAATCAGGTCCACAAGAGCTGCTCAGAGGCCCATTATTTTCCATTATTAATACTGGAACAAAAAGAAATACTTTTTCTCAGGAACTACATTTTTTTTCTTTTTAATTTAGTGTGGTTTTACTTAAACCCACACTTTTCCTCCTAAAACCACCATAAATTACTCTGTTACCACCTCGCCTCACTGACTGCAGCTTTGTTCACATGGGATTCTTGGAGAGGAGGGGATTTTTCTTCCCCTGTCACCAGTGGGAATTGGAGTGGGGAAAGGGCAAATTTAAATGAATAAAAAAATCTGTTAAAGGAAAACTGCTTCTGGTGCTAAAGTCACCTTTTGGTCAGTCCTGTATGTGATCCCCCTCTTCTGGTTGTCTGTGGAACTGGATACGGAGGGAAGTGGAGACCAGCCCAGACAATGGGATTTGGGCAAATCCGATCATTTTCATCCTGCTGGTTGAAAGAGCTGTTCGGAATGACGGGGCAGAATGTGATTTTGCTGTGTTTTGGATTCAGCCTGGTGTAAGATGTGCTCTGTGTGAAGCTCATCCCAGCTGTATTTGACCTGACTGTATTTTTAGTGGCTCTTGCAGCTGGGGGGACTGGTTTGTGCCTGTGAGAGGTCACGGTGTGAAATGTGAAATGCCCCCCGCGTGGTCTGGTCGTGCTTTACGTTTCATTTGTCTGCATAAAAATCCTGGTGGGAAGGAGGCAGTTCTAGAGCCAGTCCCAGGGTATCCTCAGGAGGGGCTGTGTGAGGCAGGAGTGGAAAACAGGCAAGAAAAAAAATCCCATCAGGTGGTGCGGATGGTCCTGCTTGCAAAGAGAAAATCCATGATGGAACACGGGGGGAGGAAGTGAGGTGGGAGATCAGGTTTGGAACCTCTGGGCTGGAGTCACTGCAGTATTTTTCTGGGTGTAGGAAAAGAGGTTATGTTTCAAAGCAATTTCAAAGCCAAATTTATATCCATGTCCCAGCTCCATCTTCCAGAAACTGAGTCTGATCATGAAGGTCGTTGAGCTACAAACGTGTTCCTGACTAATTGTCCAGCATTTGCCATCTTGCTCCATGGTATTTCCTTCCTCTTTGCAGCAGTAACCACACTGGAGTTCATAACCTCTACCCAGATGTTTTAGAGGAGGCAGGAAAATATTCAGGGGAAGGTGTTAAATTACAAACTGAGGTTGGATGGAAGAGAGAACTAAAAGCAGAGAGAGATCACATAAATCCCTCCCTTCCCAGTTTAAGGAAGCAGCATTCCCTTACTGCAACCCATCCTTTCCAGGGAGAACGAGGGGATGAAGAGTTTTCTCTCTTCTTTTGTCCTTTCTGGGCTCAATTTACTCCAATTCCTGGTGCTAGAGATTGAATGTGGATGTTGGACCCACTGCTGAGTATGAAATGAGCCAGGGAATCTTCCTGGAGCCTGGATTCTTCTGGAATAGAAAAGTCTCCTCTGTTTCCCGGGGCTGTAGGAAATGCTGACCCTGGAATGGAGATGGAGGGAGGTTTCTCCTGGCTCTGTGTGTGCTCCTGTCGCTCAGGGAGGTGTCAGACAGGAGTTGGTTTCACAGTTGTGTCAACTGGGGGAGACACATTTTCCTTAATGCAGTGGGAGTTGAGTTTTGAGAGGTGTGAGTGCCAAAGCATCCAGAGCCCTGCAAGGGAACTTTGTCCCCCCAGAAGTGTCCTCTTGGCCTTGGCTGGGAGGAATCAGCTACAGGCTGATAAATGGTTTGGACTCGGGGCGATGAGATGATGGCATGAGCGTGTTTGAAGTCTCCTCACCCCTCTGCTTCTCCTTCTCCCTTCCCCTTGCTGTGCCCAGCGATCTAAATATCGAAATCTGGGCCAAATGGTGCCTCTGGGAAATGTCACCATGCCAGGAGCACTCGTGTCACCCTCAGAGCTGGACTTGCTGCTCTTAAATCAGGCGCCCGACACCTTCCGGGGAAGCAGCGTGGGAAGGGACGAGTCAAAAACTGCTGCAACCCTGGGCTCTGCCCCCGTGGATCCACCTCCCTTTCTGCTGGGAACTTTCCGAGGAGTAATAAATTCACTCTGGCTCTGCGCTGAATGCAAAATTGATCAGACTGCAGGAGCCAGGGGGAATCAATTCGGGGCTGTGAGCGCGCTGGAGGCGCGTGCGCCGTGGGCAGCGCGGCCCAGGGTGTGCCCTGCTCCCCGTTTGTCCCCTCTCTCTGCTCCCTGCTCCGGCCTAGGATGCCAGTGGAAATGGATTTTTTATGAAATCCAAAGGTGAAGCGTGGCGTTAGGCAGCTCAGAGCCATCTGTCCTGTCAGGGCTCCTGCTGGAGGGACGGGGTGGGTGTTTGGGATTGTTCATTAGTAAAGAGCCTCAGAAATTGCTCTGAAGATGTTTCTCTCTGCCTGAGGGAATTTTTCCTTTTTTTTCCCTACAAAACCCATCAGGTTCTCTTCCCCTGACAGAGGAATCAGAGTTGCACGTGTGCTGCACACGTTTTCCAGCCACCCAAGAGCCACATCCTGCCAAGGTGCTGAATCATTCCCAAAAAAACACAGGCACCTGCAACATCCCCCATCGCACACAGAGAGAATTCCAGCTTCCCAGAGCCGGGGATGGCCTTTCAACCGACCCAGTGCAATAAGAAAAGAAAGCAACAGATGCTGAGTCATCACCCAGCGCTTCTGTACCATCGTGTTCACCCCAAAAAGCTGGAATTGGGTTGGCTTTCCTTAGCTTGGGAAGCAGGAGAGGATAGGAGGGTGTTAAAAAAAAAAAGAGGGGTAGAGTTAAGGTGGTTTGGTAACCTGTGTGATTTTCAGCACTGCTACGTCTTCAGGTGTATATATAGATGTATATATTTATTTTTTATTGTTTTCCCCTTGTCTTTTTCATTTTAACCTGCCTCAGTTACTGCTTTTTGTTTTGTTTTTCTCCTCCTTTTATATTTTGCTGCAATCTGCAGGCAGCTTCTCAGCCATGGCAGAATCATGTAAACTGCTCTGAAGTCAAAAGCAAAAAGAGATTACATTGTCCTCCTCCTTTATTTCACGGGTGCTCACAATACCTTGAAGAAATCCCGGAGTTTTTTTGGAAGGGATTCAACTCCCAGCCTGCAAACGGGGCTGTTTGGCTTTCCAAGGGGCGAGCTGCATCTTCCTTTTCTTGTTTCAGCCTCGCACGGTGAAGAGCCTCTGTTTTGAGATCATGACAAAGCCCCACAAGCCCCTCTCCTCTCCCCGAAGAATCAATCAACCCCAACTAATACTTTAATGACTCCTTTTCCTACCAAGGAAACAAATTCAGGAGCACACACACACATACACACACACACGAACAAAAAAAAAAATTTTTTTTTTGTTTTTTTTTTTTAAAGGGAGCTAGAGGCTGAGGAGGACCTCGTCTGGTCAATGAAAGAAAGAGACGGATGTCTGGTGCCATGGCAATGGAGCAGGGATTACTTTGCACTGGAAAATAGGTTCTTTTTTTTTCCCCCTCTTTTTTTTTTTTTTTTTTTTCTCAGGCAGCTAAGAGTTGTCAGTGAGTCTGAGAGGCCCATTTAGAGGAAAACGAGCCTCTGAGGAGAATTGAATGCTTGCTTTCAGCGGCTGCTGCTTGAACAGTCTGCTTTGCTTTTCGGGCAAGGCAGGATGCAAACACCCAGATTTGTTTGGAGCACTCTCCCAATCCCTGTGTGTGTGCATATGTGTGTGTACAGAGCCATAAAAATCCGAGGAGCTGGGTGCAGGCTGGGAGGAACGAACATTAATAACGAAACGGCATTTAATTGAAAAAACTCTTTAGCCTAGGCTGAGATGTTGGGTATGATTCCATGAGAGTTGATCACTGGATTGTCTGATTTGGGGTGTATTTAGCATTTTCTTGCCGTTAGGCTGGATTTTGACCAAGATTAATTCATTCCATTGAATGCAAGTCAAGACATTTTGTGACAAAAGGTATTTTTTTGTGGATAAGGCTGATTTGTGGAGATTCTTCACTGGGAGAGTTTTTCTTCTGTGCTGCTTCCTCCCTACCCCCAACTCTGAATGTTTTGGGGTTTGTTTGTGTTTGTTTTTTGGGACTTATTTATTTCTTTTTGAGCAAGTCACTATGTTTTGAACTGAAGAAAATATTTTGGTCAAGATTGTGTTGTTTGGAAAATTCATCCTATTTAACAAAGAATTGGCTAGTGGAAACAAAGCAAAGGGATGCTATTTTCAAGTGGGGGTTTTTTGCTGCCCTTTGAGTTTCTGAACTTTTAAAGTGGTTTTTGGCTGGGGTTTTTTTTTTGGTTACCTCTTGGGGTGAAGGAAAGGCTTCTTGCCTGTCTGCCAGCCAAGAGATGAAGGTGTTCTCTGATCTGTGAATCATCCACCCACCAGGCTCCAGACAAGCACATCCCAAGTAGCTTATTTAAAGCAGGTACAATGGAATAAAAGACCTTGATGTGACTTTGCTGGGCTGGGCCAGGGAGTCCCAGCTGACACCTGGGGTGGCTCTGGGTGAATTCCCCTGAATTTCCCACCCCAAAATGTTCCTTCCCATCACACGTGGGGTAGAATCAGGCGATAATTCCACTGCAAAATGGGATTTTTCAGTGCTTCGAGTTTTCCCTCATGGACTTTGGGGGAATTGGGTTGATTTCTCCTATTTTAAGGACGGGGAAGTGCATTTATTTTGCAGTCTGGGTCATTTCAACACACATTTCACTGACATCAACAATGGCACGAGTTGCAAAATATTTACTGCTGTTCTGAGGTGGTGTTGCTTTTTCCCATGGTAAAGCTGCCTCAATACACAAGCCAAAATTTGTTTTTAAGATACGTTAATCTTACCCTACACACGCCCTGCCTTTTGCCTGGCAGGGCCACATGAAAGCCCTGAAATCCTGCTGCAGTTTTTCATGCTCTCTGGCCTTTCTGGGCTGAGCCGATGTTCTGAGCTCTGTTGTTGTAAATGGAATGTGTCTCCTTTCTCCTGTCTGCAGTGAAAAATAGCTCCTCTCTTTGATCTTCCCCTCGTTTGCTAAAAAGTAACCAAAAATAATCCCCCCCTTTTTTTTTATGTTGAGGGGTAGGTGGTGAAATGTGCCAGGATTAAAAAAATAAATGTGACCCTCCTTTTCAGCGATTACGAACTGTGAAACAGAAAATCTCTGTCCAGGTAAAAAATTTGAGTTGTCATAGCAACAGCAGGATGGCTATTTATTTTTGGATTTCCATTTTCACTGATTTATTTAACACATTGACAATCCATTTATAATGAAGAGGAATTCAAGAGGCTTTTTGTTTCTGCCTGGGTTTATACCGAGCCAAGGTTGGGTTACTTTTCACCAGAGAAAATAAGCAAAGATAAAAGAGGTAAATAAAAAGGAAACCTTGTGGCTTTCGGGGGCTTTTCTTGTAGGCAAATACGGGCGCACAGGAGAGTGAAATCATGACTGACTTGTTTATTTTGTCTTTTAGTGCTGTAAAACAGAACAAAGCTTTGAGTGCAGGGCAGCTGGGAAGCACAGGAGCCACAGATGCTCACCTCCACCTGCCCCTATTCCGTGCCCAGGCTGCCAGGGAGAGGTCAGCAGAGCCTTTGGAAGCGGCCGCTCCTCTCCATCTCCCTGCAGGAGCCAGGGAGAGCCCCCAGGCCGGGGATAAAATCCGCGTTTCTCCTTTTGGTGGCGAGCTCTGAGCTCTCAGTGCTCCCTCAGGCTCAGCTTTGCCTGCTCTCTGCAGTGTTTCTGGGCAGCCGAGCCCTGCTCCGGGGCTTGGGAGGGTCCGTTTGGGGAGCCCAAACGCGCATTTTGGTTGGGTCCCAAACCGAGGGAACTGGCCTCGCCTCATTTGGGGCTGTTTGTGCCAAATGGGCTGTGCTTTGTTCTCAGGAGGGGATGGTTTGCCAGGCCAGGAGCCCCTGGGCCAGGGGCTGTGTCTGGAAGGTTTTGTGCCTAAAGACTGGAGCCATCCCTGGATGCAGCTCTGGATCCAGGCAAACAGGCACCCGCAAAGTCAGAGGTGCCTGGGGATTTTCCTGCCTCACAGCAGTGTGAGTCAGAGCACTTGGACAGCAGGGAAATGCAGCAAAACACCCAGGAAACCCTGGAACTCAGGAATTCTTGTGTACCTTCTCCCTGGAGATTCAGTATCTGTGCATGCCTTTGCCATCACATTCACCTGCCACAGTTCAGCCAAAGCTTCAGCGTTTGGTGACTTGAAAGCCTCAGAAGATTGGGAAGTTCAGGGCAGGTTTTGCAGGAGAAAGAGGTGAAATCCAAGTGGAATAACCCAGGGAGAGCAAACCCAGCAGATTCCTGCTGCAGAACCTGTCTGGGAATGTGGAGATGAAGCAAATCTCTGCCTGGGTTTTCTCCCAGCCCATGTCCCTGCCACTGCTCTGTAGAGTGGCTCCTCTCTGGGATTTGTTTCCTGGGATGGATTTGGGTGACTGAGATGGATGGCTTTAAAAGAACTCCGTGAAAATTGTGAGCCTGGCAGATACTGGGGGAAATCTCCAATCATTTTCCCCTCTTACTGCTGATTGTGGCATCATTCTGGGCTGGTTTTCCGGACAGGAAGGCAGCACCTGACCAAAGCGTTGCACTTTTTGAGGCCAAACCTGTTAATTTGTGAAGCAAGGGCTTGGTTTTGAACCAGGCACTCCAGGAAAAGGTGAGGTTAGGAGAAAGAAAATAAAATCAAGTGTTATTTCTGGCTGGGATCTTGAGCCTGGAGGGAGGAGAGTGTCCATCAGTGCTCCCCCCATTTCTCCTGGCGGAGCATCCAGCTTGCAGATTGTCTTTTGGGGGCTGGGAGTTGGGGGGAAGGGTGGGAAAACCCAAGGAATCAACTTCCAGACATAAATACAATATGGACAAGTCATAAACATTATTAAAGCAAGTCTATCCCTGCAGGGCAGGTTTTTGCTCATAATGCTTTCCTGATTGCGCTTCCGCAGCGCCGGGGAAGTGAATAGCGGCTGATTATCCATGGCCCGTGATCTACAGCAGCGGAAAACTGCTCCCTTTGTGTGCCGGGGGGAACTTTGCATATTTACTGCCAGGGAACAGCCATCCTGCCCCTCAGCCCCGCCGCAGATCCACCGTGGGGCCGATCCCGAAGGCGGCGCTGGCCGCGGGGGGCTTTGGCTGGGGCTCTCCTCGTGTCCCCACTGCCGCGGCAAAGCCTGCCCTGTTCGTCAGCTTAAACAGACCTGGCCAGAAAAGGGCCCGGGGCTGGGATCACAGCCCAGGCTGAGCCACCAAACTCTTTGGGGAGTGGGCGGGTCAGCGGATGGGAGCTGTTGCTGCAAAGGCAGAATATAGGGGGGAGTTATAATAATGGTAATAATGATAATAGTAATGGTAAAAAGACTCCGTGACATATTAGCAAAGTTTTGATCACTAATTTCTTTTAAAAAGCCCAAAACTTGAGAGAAATCCAAGTCCTTTTACAAAATCCTTTCTTGGAGCCAGTTGTCCAGCTCATCTGAGGTATCATGGAATATCCTGAGTTGGAATGGAGCCCCAGGGATCAGAAGTGCCACTGATTTTGTTCAACATTCCATGTATAGTGTGGCACTGCTCACTGGGATGATGATGATGATGATAATAATAATAATAATACTCTCTGACATAGTAACAGAATTGTCACTAATTTCTTTTAAAAAAACCTGAACTTGAGAGAAATCCAGGTCCTTTTACAAAATCCTTTCTTGGAGCCAGTTTTCCAGCTCATCTGAGGTGTCACAGAATATCCTGAGTTGGAAGGGACCCCCAAGGATCAGAAGTGCCACTGACTTGTTCAATACTCTGAACTGCTCTCTGGGAGACTCCAAATTGGATCTATGGTCAATAATCAGAAAAAAATCTGACTTTATACAAAGATAGGTGTTGGCAAAAATATCCCATAAAAAACTCCTTGTGCTGGATGCAGTCAGAGCAGCAGAGAGTTTTTAAGCAGATGCTCAAGGTGCAGCCATTTCATTATTCAATTATGACAGAATTTTCCCCAACAACTTAATGAACATTCATTTGTGATGTATTAAACCACTTTTTCTGTTGAACATAAAGATCAGTGCTAGGAGCTATACATTCTGCGAGATAATTGCACCGTGTAATTCTGGTGCTTCAACAATTTATACTGAAATATTGATGGATATGTTCCAACATTCTTCTTTTTTTTTTAATTCTTTCTGCAAGCATATTTCATAATCTTTTAAATATCTCTCCTCTGAAAAATTTAATGTAAAATACAAATCCTCTTATCTAAGAGAAGTTTAATGCATCTGGATGCTGCTAACCAAACAAAAGCATTTCAGAGCCATTTCTATTCTTAGAAATAAAAGAAATTGGTAACAGAAGGTATTGTAAATATGAATTGATGAGGAATATGTAATAGTAGAAGGGCATGTCTAAGGAAAAGTTCAGGGCTCCCCTTTAATATCAGAAATACAAAGTATCTTTTCTGATTTTTCTTTAGCATAACTGAGAATTAAAAACCCTTCCATTTTCCAATAGGAATTTATGCTAAGTGACATTTTGTATCATCTCCTTGGGAGAGGCCCTCTGGAGCTGTGCTGTGTGTGGTTCGAGCATTGACCCAAGACTTGAATCAGGATGAGCGGGGTTGTACAGAGCAGCGAGGAGCCTCTCAGAGAAGGAACCTTGCTCAGAAACAGGGGCCAGAACAGTTCGTTCAAGGGGTTTGAGTGTTTGCAGTGAGAATCAGACTTCAATCAAGCAAATAATAGTCATTAGTAAGTAGTCAGGATAAAGGATTTGGTTTGAATTTATACGAACTCTGCTGAAAACTCTTGTGTTTGCTCTAGGGGGAAAGTGTTGGAAGGTTGCTGAGAGCTTTGCTTTACCCGCTGGGGTTAATTGGCACAGAAAAGTTGAGGGTTTGCCTGTAATATGCCCTTGGTTCCTGGTGTGGGAATAAAACATAAACTGGAGAGAAAGACCTGTGAGATGCATAAATGCTCCCGGAATCTGTGACAGTGCCCTGTTCAGGTGTGACCTGACAATGCAGTTTCTGTCTCTGGTGATCTGGGCTTGTTGCTCCCCTGAGCACGCCACGCCAGGATGGTTTTCTGATTACCTGCAGAATTCCCTTTCCTACTTTCTTCTCTCTTTTGGTGCATTTTTCCTGCACTTTTTCTCTGCCCCATCCCTGGGAGTGTCCAAGCCCAGGCTGGGTGGGCCTCTGAGCACCCTGGGCTATGGGAGGTGTCCCTGCTCACGATTGGGGAGCGGAACCAGATCATCTCTAAGGTCCCTCCCAGCCCAGGCCATTCTGTGGTTCCTGCTGAAGATTTAAATAGGACTTGTCCAGGCAATAATCCTGAGCCCTCCTGGTTGTCCCCAGCCACATCCTAGGAAGTCTCTTGGCTGGCAGTGAGCCACAGATCAGCCTTTTCCCCTTCAGCTCCTTCCCTAAGCCCACAGGGCTGGATGCTCTCTGTGAGAATGGCACTGACATTCCCTCACCAGGAGCTGCCCCAAGCTCTTCATCCTGTGTCACGCAGGTCTCCAGGAGGAATCAGATCCTAAAGAGTGCCATGCCAGCTTCAGGGTCCTAGTCCCAGTGTCCTGAGGCCATTCTCCACTGGAGCTGCTGGGCATTGCTGCAGCCTTGCCCTGGCAGCAGAGATGTTGCACAAGCAGTGTCCACCCAGGGCTATTCTCGTTGGGCTGGGTGCCATCCTTTCTGGGCAAGGGTACAGATCATGTCCTGAGCTGTGCCAGACACGATGGTTGTGCCTCATTTCTGCTTGTGAGCCTGGCTGAACAAAAAAAAGGAGCCCTCTGTATATTTATATCTGTACCGGGGTGTTCATGCATAATCTGACACCTTGGGATGGTCCTGGGGGACGATAACGAGGCACCCAGTGCTGCACAACGTGTTTTGGCACCAGGAAGGGGTGGCAAACCCCGTGCCCGCCTTTCCTCCTGCATGTCTTCATGTTTCTTTTTGGCACATCCCCGCAAAGAGGAACAAGATGCAAAAACCTTGCCAAAGCTTCTTGTAGAATAGATGACATTTATATTGTTATGCAGTTTGCTGATCTAAACATACCATTGCCTTGCCTTGATAGCCCAGGGCAAGTGCTAATCAGCTTGTTTGGTGGGCACCCTGCCATCTGAAAGGGGGACACAAATAGAGACAGTTTGTGCATCATCCACCAGCCTTGCAGGAACACGATTCCCAGCTGAGAGTATGGAAATGTGTCTGTCTCCTGAGCGTGTGCATGTTGGCATGGAAAAGAGAAGTGACAGCGTTAAATATAATGTTTTTGGAATAAATCAGGGTTGTATTTCGTGGCTGCTCTGAGCTGGCTTTCACTATATAGGTCACTGGTGGAAAGGGTGAAAGCTCTTGGGGGTCACCAGGTTTGATCAGCTGAGCTGAGACCCCGTGGGACTGCTCTGCCTGAGGAGCTTTGCTTCTCCCTTCACCCTCGGGGCGTCACCAAAGGCTGTTTGGTTCCGCAGGTAACAGGGAAGATGAGGAGTTGGGGTTCCTGCATTTTCTTCTCGGCAGTTTGCCCTCTCTGTGTGCCCGGCACCACCTCAAGTGTGTTCCAGGATTTGGATTTCATTGGTGTTGGCGGGATTAAGGACTTTAATCAGAGTTTTCTGGAATGGTGGAATCCACTCAACGGGATTGCTGGGATGGACGGACGGATGGACACAGCTCTTTGACAAAGGCATCCATGGAAAACAAGGAGAAGGGGTTGTGTTTTGTGCCGAGGAGGAGCAGCAGGTGCTGGGATCCTGTGGCTCGGGAGCAGAGTGGGGAGGGTGCTGTGGGTGTCACCTCTGAGTGACCGGATTGAATGAAGCTGCCTTCAAACCACAGGAAAAAACCCTTCTGTCACTCCAAGGGGAATTCTGGTTGGATTTAAGGGGAGGAGGAACCCCAGACCTGGGAGAGTGGTGCAGCTCAGTGAGGCTGTGGCATCTCCAATCCTAAGGATCTTCAGAGCTCGTGTGGTCACCAGCAGATTCCATTTTTAGCGAAGCCGTGATTTGAGCGATGGTTCAGGTGGTTTCCAGCCATCTTTTACACCCTCTGCGCTATTGTTCTACAAACCTCTGTGACTCTCCTGAGACTTTGTGGATTTGCAGGAGATGAGGTGCAGCCTCTCCATCCTCATCCTCACTTCCAGCAGCATCCGGAGTGCCCTCAGTGCCATTTCTTGCCTTTATTTGCCTGTTTGATGCACATCTGTTCCCTCTTTCTGTGCACCCCTTTCCCATGTGCTTGTTTGTCCCTCAGAGTGGGTTTTTATGGCTGTGTTTTGGGGAGGACTCGACCTGTGGGTGTTCCATAGAAACAGTTACCTTTCAGAACCCCTGAAGATGAGCTGAGCGTGGATACTTGCATGAAATAAGGGGGGACAACGGGTGTCCAAATAGAACTTGAGTTCTTCTGGGTAATCTGGCCCTCATCCCAGCCTTTTTGAAGGATAATCATCGTTCCAAGAGAGGTTTGCATGGACTATAGCATACACGTTATATTTCACTGTGTAATGGAACCTTCCCTACACTCAAGGAAAACAATTTACAGAGCTAATTGCTGAACTCTGCAGATATAATCCTTTAAATGGGTTCTGTTAGATAAGAGTTTATGTTAAAAAAGAAGAAATGTTCTAGAGGAAAATTATTGTTTAGGGAACATTGATTTGCATGAATTAATGTTTTCACTTCAGCTGAGAGTTAAAAATGGATACTTAAGCTAAGCCCCATTTTAGGGTAACATCAATGCTTCATTAGTTCTGGTGCGAGCTGAAATCCATTGTTTGTTTGCTTTTTTGTGCCTTCAAACTTCAGCTGGCACGGGGTCAAACTGTCCCGAAGATTTCATTTTTTAAATTAAACAAAACAAAAAAAAAGCCCTGCATGGACTCTGAGATGGGAGGATGGCTCAGAGTTCTCTTTGTTACTCACTGCTTCAGTTTAGACAAAGCTCTCCACCCTCCTGTCTCAGCCTACTTATCAGGGAAATTAGGGGTGGTGTTAATGATCTTACCTGACACGGCTGTGGCAGGAATGAGCTGATGAATATTTGCACAGTACAATATTTGTACAGAGGTGCTGCATCACTCGTGCTGCAGGAGCAGCCATCTGTCACATCTCTCACATTTAAAGTCTGCAAGGAGCATTTGGGGCTGGGCTAACTTTTGCAGAACTTGGGGTTTGGCCACTGTTTTTATGGTTTAGATTTCATTTCAGAGTTTAGCCCAGGTCTGAGCCTGCTGCCAGTTCTGTATAGTCCCTCTAATCTGGGTTATAGCACAAAGTGAGAGGTTCAGCACTGTTTAGAAGGTGTTAATAATGAACTAGACACAATATTTAATTTTATTTAAATCCATTTTCTCCCATGTAGCTGAGTGCTGGTGGCAGATTGAGGGAGAAGGAATAAACCCGAATTTTAAAGCCACCCTGTGGAACACAGGGTACGTGGATTTGTTTTCCACGGTTTTCTTTAATTATCCTGCAATTTCTGTGTTGTGCTTACCTTGGTTATATTCTGAGGAAGGTTTCAGAATCATGGATATCCAAAGAGGGAGTAATTAAGGAAAATATTCACATTGAGGCCACTCCTAGCACATGAACAAAGCTGGGCTCTCCAGCCCTCAGTAGCTGAGGAAAATCTGGAGATCATTTCTAATTTCACCGTGAATTTCCCTCTTTTCCAGGGTCTGCCAGTGCTGGTGAAGTCCCTTTGGAGAACTACACAGAGAAGCTGCCATCCCAAATCCAGCTGCTCCTTCCCACTGGCCAACAGCCTGAGGAGGAGCCGTTCAGAGGTGAGATGTTCCATCCTGTCACCTGGAGGGATGAGCCTTTTGTTCTTGTGCCAGCTGGGAATTGAACTGAGAATTAAGAGCTCAGGAACTTTTAAACTCTGATTTATTTGTATAATATTTGTACTGTGATATATCACCCAAATCCTTTGCTGCTGCTTGGTTACAGCAACCAGTTTTCCACTTGAAATTGAGGAACTGGGTAATCTTTCAGGACCCAAATCATTCCATGATTCTATGAAATTCCTGGGTGCAAAAACACCCATTAAGTGGAAAACAGACTTGAGTCTTGCTGAGATCATTAAAAACTCCCTTCGTTTTATTTGCCACCCACCATCTTGCTCAGAAAACTGGATTTATTTCTGAAATCCATAATTAAGGATGAGAATTTCGTGTCAGGCAGATGCTGTCACTTTCTCCCAGCCCTTCCAGCAAAACTCCACGTGCATTTTGGTGCCTCGGGCTCTGAGAGGGGAGAGGATGGGTTTGAGCAGCGTCTCCCTCCAGGACCTGCAGGCAGATGAGTTGCATGGGCCAAGTTTAATCCCAAAGTTCCAACACAGGAAGAACCCCCTGAAAGCACCAGGAACTGCTGCAGGATTTGGGCAGTAAACACAGGTTAGGACAGTCTGGGTATTTGCTTTAATCCCCTCTGGTTCTATTTTGAATTTGCTGTGTTCCTACTTGCTAAACCACTTTCCTTTTCCACCCTGTTTTCCCGTGGCGGGAGGAGGAGGGGTATTCTAGAAGCTGGAAAAGTGCCACGTGCTCCAGAGTGGTGCCACTAATTCCTGCAGTGCTTCTGAACTGAGCACTGCCTCTCTCAAACACTGAACCTCTCCTAGGATTCCCCTCAGAGATTCCCCACCCTCCTTCCAGGCAGGGCATGGCCCAGGTGACAGGATTTAGGTTCCTGAAGGTTTGAGAGGATGAGGAACTTGAGACTTAGAGGCTCCTGCTCCTTTAGGCTCAGCAGGAGGGATTCAGGGAGCCTAAATATTGCCAAAATATTGCCAAAAAATCAGGAGTGCAAGTGCATCCTTGAGCTGGATGGAGCTCTGAACAACCTGGGATAGTGGAAGGTGTCTCTGCCCGTGGAGCTGGATGAGCTTTGGTGTCCCTTCCAATTCATTCTGGGATTCTATGAGGCTTGATTTATTATTTATTAAAATATTTTTTGTTTCCTCCGAGCAGAATGAAATATTTCAAGGGTCTTGCTGCCGTTCTGCCACATGTTCTGGTGTGGTTCAGTGGGAATTCCTGGGGGGAGGATCTCCAAACCTGTCACAGAGTGAAGCCTCTTTTATGGAGGAGTAAACAAATCTCACTTCTACTTTTTTGGGTTTTTTTTTTTTCCTTTTCTCTTGAGCTGAAATTTGAGAAAGTCATTTCATGTCAGGTGGTGAGGCTTGGAACCAGGAGGAAAAAACCTCTCTGGTGTCTGCTCGTTTCTTAGGTGCACCACAGTGTCCACAGCTCCTTTCACCACTCCCAGAGAAAGTTTATGTAAGTCCTAAAATATTTCCATGCCTCTGGCCCACAAATATCCCCGTTTGGTCAGCCTTATATAGAGTAATTGCTGTTTGACACGGCACCGCAGCTGGGGCTGGGCTTATTTTGGGCCAGGAGATATAAAAAGCTGTTTGTGAAAAAAAAAAAAGATGCCTGTGTTTGTTGATCTGTCATCCTAAACAAATGAGCGCAGGGAGTTGTTAAGTCGCTTATTCTTCTTTATTTATTTGGTTTAAGGGTCATTCGTGAGAGCACTGGTTTGGTACCAAAGGCATCCAGCCTGGCTAATTCAGATATGTCTCCAGTTACCAAAATCCTAATTATTCTGGGGTGTTGTGGTGATATTGGGACAGCTTTGTGGGGTGGCACAAACCCAGGAAAAGGGGTCAAGGCTTGACCATGGGAAGTTCATTTTCCTGAGCAGGTGATGGGTGGGAAGAAACACCTTGAGGGAAAGGTCTGTCCTCCAAATCCTTGGATTTCTGAGCAGGCAGCTCATTCCCACAGCTCTGCGTGGTGTCAGGAACGTTTTTTCGAGTCCAACATCAAAGTCCCTTCTAATTTTAATACCTTTGATATGCACATGGATATTTATACACATGGATTTTATATTCTGGTCATATATGGAGATATAGGCGTGCAGCCAGAGAAAGGGAAAACAGGACCGTGTACAACCACGTGTCACTTCTCTGCCCCCGAAATGCAGGTGCCTCTGTGGGAAACAAGTTGTGAAGCTGTTTATGGGACCAGAGCTCAGGAAGTTGGGATATTATATCCCCTTTTACAGTTTCCCATGCGAGGCTGGTGATTTCACCTCAAAAATTTGCATCCTGCTCGATTTCACAGAAGATCCCAATGTTTTTAGTCCTCCTAGGAAAGAACGTTGTCCACTGGGATGGAGCAAGTGGCTCTGGATCAGGAATCAAGGGTTTGGTTGTCTTTTTTCTGCTGTTTTTATGGCTGGGACAATCCTTACTACTCTGCTGTGCCTCTGTTTAACAGCAAAATGGGATTGTAACACCGAGTTACCTGGCCCAGAACTATTTCAGGATGAAATTGAAGTTTGGAGAGCTTTTGGCATCAGAGGAATGGAGCAGTTCTGAGAAGTATTCCTGTGGTTTGGCTTTATTAAGGATCCCAACTTCTTGAGGAATTGTATCCAGGGGATGGGGCTGGGAAGCAAACCAGGAGCACATAGGCCGGGATCGAATCCCTTCATGGGCAGTTACACAACCAAGCAAGGAGGGCTGCAGCCCTGGGCTGATTTTTCCTGTCAAAAGTTCTGAAATGCACATGGAAAACATTCTTTATAACAAAAAAGACGAGAGAGCTGATATTTCAATGGCTTTTGAGACAAGGCAGATCTGAAAAGGAATAAATTGGGGATTTTATCTTTTAAACTGGGAATCTGAAAGCAGAATGGAATCTGGGAGCAGTTCTTGGCTCAGGAATGGCTCTCAGGTTTCTTGGCTCCTAGTTCTCCCTCAGCTGTGCCAGGCAGGTGGGGAATGGAATCCTGGAGTCCTGGGCCAGAAGCAGACCCATCCTGATAAGGGAAATATAACTATGGACACAATTTTCCCTCTGCTGGGCTTGGGGTTTCCTGTCAGGTATCCATCATATCATATTGACAAAATCCATCATGATATTCCTTCTATTTATATTTATCTTCTTGCTGTTACTCCAGGTACTCCATCCCAGCTCTGACTTCTGCTGGATATTTCCACATTCCTGGTAAGAATCTGATTATTTTTTTCCAACTGCAGCAAATCTGATGTGTCCAGGTAAATGTTCTGTACTGTAGGAAGTAACAGGAAGGAGAAAAGTTTGAGGCCAGACTGTCAGGGATAGAATCTTTTCCATTCTAAAATTACTCTTGAGTGCTTTTATTTTATTTTAAAGGCTTTTATTAATGAAAAAAGCTTCATTCAGAGGCTCTGTCTTCTTGAGTAGCTACAGCAGGTTTAACTCACGGTAGAAGTTCTTATTTGAGTTCATTTTTATCATCTCGGGTTTTGCTTAATTTCATGCTTCTCTTAAAGGTAACAGGGAAAGCCTCACATGGTGCAGAGATAGAAAAATAAGTGTAGCTTTCCTTCCAGCCCATTAATTCTCTTCCGTGGAGCTCTGAACCCGTCTGAGCACACAACTGGGAGGAATCAGAACACAGACATCTCCGTACTGCACAAGCTCCAGAAGGGAGCGGGTTTGTTTTGAAGCCAGGTTTAATGCATTTGTCCCAAGTCGTGGCCGTTTTTGGGAGCTCGGAACATTCCTGTTCTGCCTCAGGATGAAACTTAGATCATAGGAACTGGAGCGAGATCCCAAAATATTTGAAGCTGTTAAAGTAACTGTAGACCTAATTCAGAGTTCTTTGCCGAGTGAGGCCAAGCAGGGACTTGAACCTGATTTTTATGCGCGCTCTTTTCTTCTCTCTCCTTCTTTCAACTCCAAGGTCCATCTTATATTAAAGAAACCATCCCTGGGGATTCCATAAAAACGCTTTATTCGGGTCAGACACTTTTTTTTTTAACTGACCTGGTGCTTTGTGTCCAGCCGCTGCCACCCTTGAAACAAATAAATAGATTTAGCAGTGGAAATTTCCTGAGGAAATTTTCCTGTCTTGACCAACAATTTGTGTTATTTTACAACAGTTTGGGTAGAATTCTGCCTAACTGTGTAATGTGAAGGACAGAGAGCAAGGGGAATGTCCAGGATGGGAGAATCTGGTGTTGAGGGGACAGTGTCCATCCAATGGATGGCTCTGCTGGGTTCATTGACCTCTTGCTGTCCTGGACAGAAAAGGAAACTCCAGTTTTTCTTCCTTAGTCCGGATGCTGACTCACCTGTGTGGGGAAGGAAAACAGCCACAGGGTTGGTGTTTCACTGGTGTCCCAGTGTGCCTGGGGATGGCTCATCAGCTGCTGGGCTTTGCTTTTTCAGTTACTCACCCCTCCCTTGGTGCCCCAGGTCTCCATCAGCGCTGAGTAAGTTCTTTCTCCCAGTTTGTTCCAAAGCCAGTGGCAATAGTTGGGTGTTTGGCATTGGTGTCTCGTTGATGCCCAGTGTCAATTCCAGCCTGTTTTGCTGGGAGCTGGAAACGTGTTCCAACTCCTCTGTCCCTTCCCTGTGCCTGCTCCCAAATCCTGACCCGCTCTGGGGTGGGACCGATGAGTTGTCCCAGTGCTGCTGTGTTTCACTGCCCACCACCAGGATTTCACTGTTCCCGAATTTCTGCAGCCTCGCCGTGCCCAAGCAGCACCGACTGTCACCAGCCATCCTGGTTCCACCAGGGAAGCTTTCTCTGGCTTTGGGGTTTGTTCCCAAATTCTCTGCCTGCTCCAGAAGGCTTCCAGGTGCCTTCGGACCCAGAAACTGCCAAAAATCTCACTGGAGAGGGCATCACTTACGGTGCTGTGATACTTTCCCTTATTGCCAGTGAGCACCGAGCTGGGGACGCCAGTTCAGCCGGGCTACTGGGAAGAGGTTGGCTCTGATCAGTGCCCAGGGAGGATGCTGATGGTCCTTGAGCCGTGCTGGCTGCAGCAGTGCTGGTGCCAGCCTGCCACCCGTCCTCGCCTCCGCGGGCACGGCTGATTCCCGCTGCCGGGAATGCGGAGACACGGGCAGACAGGGCTGGAATGCAAATGCAGCCCTGCACAGCCCTGTTCCCTCTCACAAACTATCGATTCCGTGTCTGGCTGGCTCTCCCCTGGTAATAGGCCGTACGCAGAAGGCAGCAGGGTGAGGAGGAGGAGGAGGAGGAGGAGGAAAACCTGTCACCATCGTTCGATGCGGCTGCCGAGCCAATGGGAGGAGGAAGCCGTGGATTGGGCTCGCAGAGAGCAGGGCTGGGGGGGCTGTCTTAGCAACAGCAGAGAGCAGCTCTGCCCCCCCCCCCCCCCCANACCCCCCCCCCCCCAGCCTGCAGCCAGGCTGGAAAGTTCCTGATGATGTCCCTTAATGTATTTGTCTCGCTCATGCCAAGTTCGTACGTGATCTGGGTGACTTTGCTGGTTTCTCCCTCTTCCCTGTGGCCCTCTGGAAAGGGCAGAAGGGAATCTTATCTCTCCTGCTAAAACCAACAAGTGAGCTCAAGGTAAAGAGATCAGCTGCTTGATTCGGTGCTGTTCGAGCCCTGAGAACAAAAGGGAGTTTCATATTCTCTCTTTGTGTTCGGTGTCTTCCTCTTGACACCTATCCAGGGCTGTCTGGTGTTCGCACAGCCACTTCCGTGCCAGCCTCTTGTGCCAGTGGGAGCTGGACACCTGCACTGTGTTCCCATCTCTGCTACAGAGTCCTTACGTGAAGCCAGGTGAATCCCTCCCCTTCCAAATCCAGGTCACTCACAGGTCTTTCTCACTTAAGAGAAGCCTCCCTGTGACCTGTGGGCTGAGAAAAGCCAGCTCAAGGCACCATCCTGCCTTGCCCCTTCTCTGCCTTGCAGCAGGAATTGCTCCCTCTGTCTCTCTGCCTCTCCCCTGCTCAATCTATCACTGCTTTAAGCGACCAACCAAGAGAACGGCAGCTGAATTTGTCCATACCTTCGGAACATTTATCAGAGATGAGCACTGGCACTTCCAGCGCCGTGACCTTCGCTGTCCTCCCCTCACCTGCTGCCTCCTCAGCGTCCCCACGTTTCTCCCAGGATCTGCATGCTGCTGGCAGCCGTGGGTGTGGTGAGCCCTGAGTCTGCCCAGACGGCGGGACAATAATAGCAGCACCATCGGGACCGATAGATACCGGCCTTCGGAGGGTGGCCAATAATGGCTGGGTCAGGGAGCCTTTCACTGCAGTGTCAGGGAATTTAGTCAGCTGTCATCGCTTCTTAATTAAAAATAGCTGAGACTCACTTACATTCCTGTGCTGTGTGCTGGCTCATTTGTCATCTTGTCCTCTGCTCCACAGCGAAGCCCTTAAACACCTCCAGGAGCAGGCATGGGGTGGAAATTCCTGCGGCAGGTAAGGGGAGCAGGGAGCAGAAAATCCCTCCCATGAGCTACTCTGTGGGTCAGGAGTTGAGCAGGGCTTAAAGGGAATGAGGATACAGAATAAAATGTATTTATTTTATATTTATTTATATGAATCAACCCATTTTATATTTATTTATATATATAAACCCAGCCTCTGCACAGGAATAAATCAAACGATGATGGTCCTGAGGCTACAGGAAACCTTCCTTGTGGACAAACCAACTTCCAGTCTTCCATCTTGAGTTTCCAGCATCTTCCTCTGGTCCAGTGCTCTCAAAAAATGATTTTTTTTTCCAGTCTGAGCCAGCCAGACCTTTCCTATGTTCCTAAATGATTGGATTCCTAATTCCATGCTAAATGGAATTTAGTGCTATCTGTGATTGCTATCACCTTCCAGTAGGTTTCACTAATTTATTTGGGATGTTCCTGAGGGGACAGCGAGCTGGGAGGTTACGCAGAGGTTCAGGAGCTGCAGAGGGAAGGAAAGAGCAGGCTGTAATATCCTTACTGAGGAAAAATGTATCCCCCTCCCCCTGCCAAAAAAAAAAGGATTTACTGTGATTCTCACTAATGCTTGGAGCCAAGGGACAGTTTTGGCATGGTGAGAACTTTTCTGGCTTCCTTTTTCCAAGTAAATCAGAGGTGGAAAGGCATCAGGCTGCCTGACTTCCTGAACTGGAAGTTGCATCCGGATTAGCATATTTAATTGTCTGGGGTTGGCCTAACTTCCATGAATTTCACTGATCCATTTGGAACCTGTTTATGTATTTAGTGTCCACGGCCTTGGGTGGTGATGAATTCCAGCATTAAACCGCAGACTGTTGGGGAAGCCCATCCAGGATGTCCTGTACAACACCATCAACCTGCCCGGGAGGGCTCTGGGTGTGCTCAGCCCAGACTGGGATAATTCCCCTGAGACCACTCGAGAAGGGAGGCAGGACCAAACCTCCTGTGCTTCACCACCCAGTGACCAACTGGGACCAGTCTGAGCTAAAAGGAGATTTTTCCCACTGCTAAAAGGGGATTTCTCTGGCCATACAGTAATTCCCCTCAGGGATATGTTCCCGCTGACTTGACTGAAGATCCAGAGACACTTAGGGATGTTCTAAAACCAATTTTATTTCCTGCAGAGGGGAATTTCACATGCAGCTTATGGGATACACCTGGTTTAATTTAATTTATTATCTTCAGTCTGTTTTGGGTTTTTTTTCTGAGTCCAGTTCAAGAAAGCTGTGAAAGAGTTCACAGGGATAAATAGAGAAGTGAACTGATTTGTCTGAGGATTTTGAGTTATTCTGAGGTGGGATGGAACTGAAAATCAGAGGCAACAGGTTAAAGCTCATCTGAAGCCCAAAGCTGAGGACAGAGCTCCGTGTTAGTCGAGACATTTTCACTGCAGAATCTTTTTTTTTTTAAACTAATTAAGCTCTGATGACTTCAGCTGTATTTTCAGCTTCTGATTAAGGGCATGATACTAATTAAACTCTTGAATTATTAAAAATGCAAATAGTCAGACCTGCGTGCAGCAGCACACTTGCTTTTCCATGCTCCAGGACAGCAGCGGGAATATTTGACAGAGTCCCTCGTGGTCACAAGTTTTTCTTTTCCCTTTTGTTTTTTTTTTTTGATGGCTGAACTCCACTGGTTGGAGAACTAAAAAATTCAGCTGCTGGGGTGGAAATGTCTTCAGTGCCTTGCAGCTATACGAGGAAGTTTGATTAAAAAACAGCAAGTTTGGGGAGGAACTCTGGGTTTTTTGACATCCCGGCAGTGGCATTTTGGCTGGATGGGCTGTTGGGATTGAAATACCAACCAGTCCTTGGAGATGCTTCCAGCAGCAGAACTCTCGGAGCTGCCTTTAAGCTCCCACTTTGTTGTCATAGCTCAAGAAGTGAAGCAAGATGAATTATTTACACCTCTGGCTGTCCCCTCAGCCCCTGTCCCCAACATCCCCTGTGACACATGTGGGTTTTCAGAGAGGTGTCCCCATCCCACAAGGTCTCACTGTGGCCTTTCCTTCAGCCCAGCTCTGTTTTGAGGTCTTTCTGTGGCCTTTCCTTCAGCCCAGGCCCATTTTGAGGTCTGACTGGGACATTTCCTTGAGCCCAGGTGTGTTTTGGTTGTGGCGCTGCTGAACAGGAGGGATCTGAGGGAGGTTTTGATCTCTTTAGTGTGACACCTCAGCAGGCATCAAGCCCCTCCTTGGAGAAATGGCCATGCTGGTGTACAAACACATCTTTTGAAGGGGGTTTTGTGATCAGAAGTGGGGCTCCTCTCCAGTTGGAGAGCCCTGCAGAGGTACAACGAGCTGGGCTTTGAGCTGAGCTGGGGTTCTCGAGGCTGGGAGTTGTTGCCTCTTGCAACACCACGTACTCAGATCGTGGCAATTTGTGTTCATTATAAAAAATTCGTGCTGTGCCAGAGCCAAGAGCTCCAGTGGTACCTTGAGTGCCACTCTGGCATCTCTGCTATGCCCTGGTCACCCTTTTGGGGCCATGGTACAAGTGTCTGCCCCTCCTAGAGCCCTTTGCCGCTCTGGAGGCTCTGCTGGAGCTGGCAGTGGCTGCAGCCAGGACCAGCTGGGAGATTGGAGGGGTCTTCCAAGAGCCAATCCAGTTGTAACCTGCCGAGAGGGAAGTTTCTTTCTCGTGCCTGGTTAGCTCCTAACAAAGCCAGAAATAAAATAAGGTGCAGGGAGCACTGTTCAAATGGAGCAAGTGCATGTCATATTTAATAATCTGTAAATCTCACTGGGGTAAAGTGACAGCAAATTACTGGAGTTATCAGACAAAAATGACCCAGTGGCTGCAGCTGAGACCAGTCAGTGGCAGGTGAAGTGGTAAAGCCAGGGGTTTTTTGGTTCTCCTCCTGACTGTCCTTTTAGTGTTAAAACAAAGACAGAAGTGGTCATTACTTCACCTATGACAAGGGATTTTTTCCCTCCTCCTGCTCTAATGGGCTGCAGGTGTTTCACAGCCAGCCCAGGCTAATCAGGACAGACTTTCTGGCCACAGGCCAAAATTATAAAACTGTCCAGGGAGAGAAGAAAAGAAAAGACAAGGGGTGGGGTAGGAAAAAAAAACAAAACAAAACANTCCAGCTGGGGCTGTTTGGGAAGGCTGCGCTGGGCTGGGGCCTGCCCCAGGTGCTGCGCTGTTGGGTGGGAGCCAAGGAGCAGCCAGGATGAGGGAGCACAGGGAAAAGCTGGATCTGAGGCTCTGGCTGGCTCCGAGCACTCGGTTTGACTTGCCCTGAGGCACTGTGGCTGATGCTGAGAGACGGAGCCTCCAGTGGAGCCTCTGTGTCATTGTGGGAGCGCCTTGGGGACAGCCCTCACCTTCAGTTTCCTCAGGCAGTCCCTAAAGGTAAGCGAGCTGTGTCCGAGCCTCACGGCACGTCCGTGGGAACGTTCTGGGTTTGGGGTGCAAACACCATAATAATGAACGCAGCTGAGGTGAATGAATCCGCAGGGTTCCGTATGAGAGATCCCAGCCACGAGTATCTCACCCAGATTTGTTCAGAGCCAGGATTTGGTTCGGGCCAAACGCTTTGTTTTGTTTGTTTATCTAAGATACGGGTTTGGATGCTTAGCAGGGAAAAAAAAAACAACAACCCAACAAAACCATGGCTGATTGACGTTAATTATTTTCATTTCAGATCTCCTTCTGGCAGCTGGATGAGAAGGGAGGGCCATGGCCAAGGAGGAATTACCAAGGTTCAAGTTGTATTCCAAGGGAACACGAGTTCTGTGTGCCACCTCTACACCAGGTCAGTGCCTTCTCTCTGGATTGGCTGCCAGAGCTCTCAGGAGCATCCGTGGTAACTTGGGCTCTGCAGATGGTTTTAAGGGTGATCCTAATGGCCCAGTGGAAATTCCCTGTATCGGGAATTACAGTTACTAGGCTTAAATGATTCAATGAATTGTATTAAATCCATTTTTTTCTTACAGGAAGCAAATGGCTGATGAAAAGATGTTTCAGAAAGCACTTTGTAATCAGGCAGAGTGAGTCAGTTTTGAATTTTCTGTTTTTTTGCATTTTGGAGTTGGTTGGAAAAGCCTGTGAGTTGTGGCTTGTTGTTTGCAAAGTGCTGAGAACACTGTGACACCTCTGAAAATACAAATAACGGTGGCAGTGAACAGTAGCTTATCAAACCTTTTCTGATGGCTTAGAAATCCCAGGATTCTTTTATTCTCCACCCCTTGGAGTATCCTGTGCTTCGACTTCTGGCTTTGATTGCCAGTAAAGCACAGCTGGGTCTGTGGTGTGGGAGCTGCTGTGGAGATGGGACACAGAACCACACGGATTTGGGGTGGCAGGGACATGACTTCATGTTCCTTTCTCCTTAAGCTTATCTGAGGGGAGGAAACTGTGGACCTTATCTTTTTCTGAGTGGAAAAACTGATCTCAAGTGCACGTTTGAAGCTGCAGCAGCCTGAGCTGGGTTAGTTTGACTAAACCACAAAATCTGACTGAGCCTAATTGGAGACTGGGATGCCTCCCAGCACTTAAAGGTTGCTTTCAAGATTATGATGAGCTGACAAAACATATTAGTGAGAGGTGGGATTGGTATGAGCCATGTTTGGCATTTTCCTGCTTCGTGGCAGCAACAAGAGGCCCTGTGTGGAGATCAGGGCCCCCCCGTGCACGGTGAATTTGCCCCACCTACGTCGTGGTGTTCAACCCCAAGTTCAGTGCACAGAGCTCCCAGAGTGGGTGGGGTGGACTGAACTGGAGATGCTGCTGATCTCACAACTAAGTGTTTAGTTTTAAACCATAAGAGGAGAGATTTAGATGTACTTTATTCAGAGGGTTGTGAATTCACCGGTTGCCCAGGGAAGTTGTGGCTGCTCTATCCCTGGAAGTGACCAAGGCTGGGTTGGATGGGGCTTGGAGCAACCTGGGATAGCAGAAAGTGTCCCTGCCCAGGGCAGGGGTGGCACTGGATGAGCCCTAAGGTCCCTTCCAACCCCAACCATCCTAGGATTCAATGAAGGACAATCCTGAGAACACCAGGCTCCCAGAAGTGACCTGTAGAGAGCAGTCATTGCAGTCTGCCAGCTCCTAAATCCTGCTGGATTGTCTGTGAGCAGAAGTGAGCATTTAAAGGGCTCAAGAAGGGCCCTGTAGCAGTTTTGCACACATTTCTTTCCAGGATTTGTTTTGCTTTGAAGCACTGCTGGATCCCCGTGCTGCCCACCCTGTACATGGCATGGCAGTGTTGGATGGGGCTCGGAAGGGGCTGTGCCAGGCTGGTGGTGAGGGCAGGGCTGGTTTATAGTGGATGTCACTGTGGGACCTACTGCAAACCTCCTTATTCCAGGCCAGCAGGTGCTTTGCCCTGCCAAGCTCCTTCCTGCTGTTCTTCCGAGTTCCAACATCCATCTTTGCTCGTGCTACTGTTCACAATCTCTGTGTCCTGTCTGCTCAGTTTGCTCTTTCCCTGGAGCCAGGGTTTTCTGTCCGAGGCGATGGAGCCACACTGATGTCCTCTGGCCCCGAGGACGGAGCTCAGCCAGCCCTAGCAGGTCCCCTTGCCTTCCCTGCAACCACATGAGGGGAGGTTTGAGGCTGAGCAGACAGCTGGTACACTCTCCCAGGGCAGCCTCCGTGTCTGGGCCTCCGTTGTTTTTGTCCAAATCCCATCTGACTCCTTTCCAAAAGTGGTTCAGTCTGTAAAACCAGACCAGGTGCCTTTGGTCAGGCTCATTCCTGAAATACCAGCTAGGAGCAAAAAGCAGTTTGGATTGGCCTTTAAATAAGTAGGAAGTTCATTTCAAACTGGTTTTGCGTTTTTTTCCTCACTTAAACCATTTGAATCTTCCCTTATGCTTTCCAGATAGAAAACTGACCTTGCTTGGACCAGTCCCTGGTCTTAGACCTGATTTATTGCATCCTCTTTTAGGAGAGGTTCAGAACTGCTCAGTGCCACGCTGCAGCCTCTGAAACCTCACCTCTAATGCACATTCTCTGCACCTTGACCTCTCGGGTGTTTCACAAAGAGTAAAACTCCCAGCAGCTCAGGCGGGAGGTTTTGCTTTCCCATTCCACTCCTTAATTTGCCAGAACAGCAAGGAAAAAAAAAAGCCAAATAGACCTCACCAGCCAAACTTGGTTTAAGAGTTTAAAAGCTCTGGTGGCCTCTGAGCTTTGGGTTGGTTCTGCATCCCTGTTCCCTGTCGGGCTTTGTCCTCCAGACTGCCCTTCCTCTGAACAGTGCCACTGGCACGGGGCTGCTCCGGGGCTCCCGCTGCTGCCAAGGAGATGGGCCCTGATTTGGGAGAGGAGCTTTGCCAACCTTCTGTGCCGGGGCCTTTGCAAACTTCCCCGAAGCATCTGCTTTGTTTCTGGTGGTGGCCTGCCCTGAATGGTCCTTTTGTGTGCTCTGCCTCACGCCTCCACCCGGCTCTGGAGAAGCCCAAGATAAATATGACAGCTCCCGGTCTGGAGTATCCCCTGGACACTGTGCCTGCCCTGTGCCCAGCGTGTCCCTGGCCGTGTCACTAATGATGTTTATACTGCTGTGTCAACCCCAGCTGAATCCGTGTAACCAGAGAGGGACCGAGGGAGCGGGGAGATCTCTGCTGGGCCTCTGCTCTCGGGGTCGGCTGCAGGGACGCAGATGGGACGAGCCCTTTGCCGCTGAGCTGTTTACCCTGGTCAGTGCCACGATGTGCTGCTGGATCATCCGAGGGGCAAACGGAGGCGTGCAAAGTGACAGCTGAGCTGTACTGCAGAGTGGCAGTGGCTGTTCCTTTGCACCTCTGAGCAGCAGGTG
Organism: Mystacornis crossleyi; assembly: GCA_013400655.1. Taxonomy (NCBI): domain Eukaryota; kingdom Metazoa; phylum Chordata; class Aves; order Passeriformes; family Timaliidae; genus Mystacornis; species Mystacornis crossleyi. The sequence goes on along the minus strand of VYZQ01045759.1, from coordinate 18,069 downwards.
TTTGATACCTGAAAAAGGGTTTCCACTGGATATTTTTGAAAATTTCGTTTATATTTAAGCACAGGGAGCAGACAGAAGTGTTCCTGCCTCTAGGACTCGCAGTCCAGCTGCTGGAGTGTCCCCAGTTCCAGGCATCACCCAGAGGGAGCCGCGGGGAGCCCGGCCCTGCCCGCGCTGTCTCTGGACAGTGTTTGGCTGCTTTATCTCTGCAGCCTGTCTGGGGGAGTCGGCTCTGTGCAGAGCCTGCATTGCTCGGCATCTAATCTGCACTGCTGGACTCAGGCAGGCTCAGGGGGCAAGGGGGGAGGGAGATAAGCAGGAGGGGGAAAGGTGGGAGTGGAAAATAACATCTTTGAGGGGACAGCAGGAAACCTGGGCTAGCTCGTGTCTTGGGAATTGCTCAGGACATGGCCAAGTGAGTGTTTCCTGATCCCCTCTGGTATTTTTTCCCTCTGTTTTTTTTTTCCCCTCTTGAAGACCAGGAGGAAAAGCTACCTAGTAGGGCATGACTTGGGGAATCCCAGCTTGGGGCTTACCCTTGGAAATCTCACTAGAAAGTGTCCCAGATAGGTGGAACCTTGATCCACCTCAAGATAGTTCAGTTGCAAAGATTTTCTTTGTATTTTTTCCCTTTATACTTGGATTTCCACTGACCATCATCTGCTCAGTCCAATCCTTGCCTGCACCTGGAGAGATCTCTGCATGGAGGATGTTTCAGTTTGTTTGTTGTTGTTTGCTTTTTGCTGCAGAGAGGTGAATCCAGATGGAGACTAAATGAGGGAAAGAAAGCAGCAAAGATTTCTAGCAGATAAAAAGACATTATTGCTTCTGGATGAGAGGGATGGGAGTGGTTATTTGAGAGGAGAGGAGCAGGGCAGGAAGGGGCCGTGATCAGCTGTGTGTCCTTTCAAGTGCCTCACACTCCAGCATAAAAGTCACCACGTGAGTGTTGCACACTGCCCTCTGTTATTAAATTTGGGAATCTGCTCACCCCTCCAGAGATCAATAACCCCACGCTCTCTGTACAGGCAGGGCTGGGATCACAGCGTGCTCATGGCACGTTCCGTGTGCTGCAGGGATTGATGGTGTCTGTTCTTTGTCTGCCCTGATGAAATCAGTAACTGGCTCTGAGGCACCTGTGTGGCAGGTGATGAGCTGAGCTGCTCGAGGTCGTTGAGGAGGGCACCCGGCAGCCTTTGAAAAGGAAAAGGATTTTGATCCAGAATAGTGCTCATGTCCTACTTTCCCAGTCCCTTGGGCCAGCTTGTTCCTGGAGCAGGGCTCTGAAAGCAAAGAGAAGAGAAGTGTCTCCTCTCAGGGATGATCTAAGGAATCTGGTATTTCTGCTGTCTCCAAGCCTTTCTGTTCGCTCCAGCTGTCACCTGTTTTGTTTCTCCCGTGCCTCTCATTAACATATTGGTGACAATTAGGTGAGGGATGACGTGGCAGGGTTATGATTTGGTTTCTGGTTATGATTTCTGCTGTGGCAGCTCTGGGTGCTCGGGCATTGATAGGAACTGTTGGTGTCTGTGTGAGCCCAATGCTGCTTCATCAAGGAGGAAAGAAACTTGGATTCAGACCCCGCTTCTGTCACTGCTTGAAACCCAGATCGACCCCAAATGGACCCACATTTTACATGCAATACACATTTCCCCTCCTTTCAGCCCGAGCCCGGGAGTGACACAGCCTCATTCAGAGCGATGAAAACAAATGCAAATCCCTGTGCCGTGGTTTGTTCTGCTGGATTAGCCCATTTTCCCCCCCAGATTGATGCAGGGGCATTTGCAGGTGTTTTCTCTGTGGCAGTCCTGGCATGCAGGGGTTTGGGAGAGTGGCCACTGTGGGCTCTGGGAAGGGCATTGCCAATAAAAGGGGATTTTCCGGGATAAAATGGTGTGTGCAGAATCCTGACCCTTTGGACCACGTATCCTTCCATCCCTGGGACCCTTGATCATTCCTCCAACCTTCTTGCATCACTCGAGGGTTATCACTGTAGAATAGAGCAGCCCTGGTAGGATGGGCTTTTTAATTTTATTTTCTTTTATTTGCTTAGGGGTATAAAAATGGTATCTTTTAACCTGTCAGTTTGCATTTACAACACATCTGAGGTTTGAAAGAGGCTGTCCAAAATGAAACCCAGGAGTAATAGGAGTGTGTTAGGGGAGCCAGTAGGCATTGAATAGTCTCTGTGGTGGCAGAAAAGCCTTAGGCTTCAACTGATTGCTAATTATGTGGCTTTATTCCTTTTTAAGAAAATACCATGCAAGGTTTTTGAAGGAGGTAAAGTGTGTTAATATGTGCAGAGGTACCAGTTTTGGGGTTGGTGGTTTTTTTCTTTATTCCCCGCCCCCCCCCCCCTTTTTTTTGTTAAATTCCCATGCCTCAATTTTGTTTTACAGCCTGGTTTGAAAATGAAGCCACATTCCCAAGTTCTGCCACCCATCTCTCGGAGCCCCTGCGTGAAGGGCACAAGTTATTCCACCTTAAAAAGAAAAGGAAGAAAAAAGAAAAAAGAAAAAAAAAAAAAAGCGCAAAACCCACGCTGTGCAGAGAGGGAGAGAGTTACAGCAAGTGGGCCCCCCGCTTTTCTCCGAGGGGGAATGTAAGCAGATCCTGCCTGAAACTGCTTCACTCAGCAGTTTTCAGCTTGTTTTAATTGGCCTGGCCTGAAAGAATTCTGAATGCTGTACCTGTGCCAATGAAAATGCAAATGTTCCCCCAGCCGAGGCTCGCAGGGCCTGTCCCCAGCCCGGGGAGGGGGCACGGACACAGGGACGGGCTGGGAAACGGGGAGGCCTTGCCCTAACTCAGCCTTGGGAAACAAAGGGCTTTGGAAAATGGAGTATGAGCAGGGAAAAATGCAGGGTTACCTGCTGCCAGTCCAGCAAATCCAGGAGCTTTGTGTTGCTGGCACTGGGCTGGGGGATCCTTTTCTTACCTCATTCTGTTTTGGTTTAGCTGGGCAGTTTTCCTGTCAGAAACGGCCTAGGGCATCCCTGCAGCCCCTGGGGATGGTGCTGCTGGGTGTCCTTGGAAAACTGAGCTCACAAACTGATCCCAGACTCCCACAACCTGCAGGGAGGAGCAGGGTGGCCTCTGGGAGGGACCAGTTCCCCTTTTGACTCCGTTGGGTAGGACCTGCCACTGGTTTGGGGTGTGTTTGTAGGGGCACAGGTCAGGATCCTCCCCATGCAGCCCCCTATCCCATTTCTGTGCCGTTTGTTCCCTTGGGATGCTGGTCCTACACGGGACTGTCCTTCACTGGACCCCAGAATGGCTTGGGTTGGAATGGACCTTAAAGATCTTCTCCTTCCAGCCCCTGCCATGGGCAGGGACACCTCCCGTTATCCCAGGTGGCTCCAACCTGGCCTGGGACACTGTCAGGGATCCAGGGGCAGCCACAGCTGCTCTGAGCACCCTGTTCCATCCCAAAACTTATTTTTTTTATGCTGTGCATCTCCATGGAGAAGCTGCACGAACCTCGAAAACCCCCAGCAAACACCAAACCAAAGTAAACCAGCGACAACTCCTCTGAAACTACTGAGTGCTGTGCATTTCCTGCGGTTTTATATCCCCCATGTGGGGCTGGGTTCCAGTATTCCTCAGACTGAAGTTCTCTGTGTGCTGGGCATCCCTCAGGGTGACTGTTCCTAGTGCAGATAACTCCCCAAGACAAATATTACAAATTGAGGGCACGTTTTTAGGCACCCATAAAACATCCCTCCTCCTAAAGGACACATCCTAAAGTTCTGGAATGAAAGAATAAGAAAAATTACCTGGCTCAGCTTCTTTTTCTGCCTCATGTCAAATAACAGCCCAGCTGTGAATTGGGAAAAGAATTAATTTTCAATAACTGGTTGATCAATTCTTTTCTGTCTTTGCAACTCCCTATCCAGTAATGAATATGCATCCTCTGCATTTTCCAGAGAAATATCCAGCATCTTAGGGTATTTAAAATTAGATCTGTATACATTTCCAGAGTAATGATTATTCTGAATTTCATTCGAGGCAATTAAAAAAGCATCATGATGACATTTAAGGTGATATTTTTCTCCCCTATGTTAAATAATTATAAATAATAATAATGATTAAACAAATTATTCTGTTCCTCCCCGTCTGGATCAACCTTTAGGTTAATAATCTAAATCATTAAAATTCATCTGTCTCTCCAAGGACTGAGTAGTTAAAAAAATTGAGGAACCTTTCTGCAGAAGGGTGATTGATAATTACCAAAGCAAAGATGTTTTGTGGGTGAAAAATGGGGCAGCTCAGCAGATTGATTGGGTTTGATCCTGCTCAGGTTGAGGTGATGTTTGCAGCAAGTAAACACAGCCCGGTTGCATCAGCTGCCGTCCTCTTTGGGGGTGATGCAGGGTCAAGTCCAAGCCAGCTTCCCACCCGGCAGAGCCATGGGGTGACCTCAGGTTGCTGAGGGTGACTTTTGGAGATTATCTGTTAATTATAACAGGATTTAGGCCCTTATACCTGTAAATTTTTTATTATTTTTCCTCAAACTGCCTCTGTGAAGGAGATTTTTCTTGACTAATTTCAACCATTCAGAATCCAGCTGAGAAGACTCTGGTAGTGTCCATCATTTGCTCTGCTTTGGGGTTGGTTGATTTACCCACAGAGCTGCCTAAATCTCTTTATTTAGGATTTAAAGCACCAAAACAATGAGTTGAGAATGGAAAGTCAACTTTTAGGACCCAACTTTTAGAAAATCCAACTTTTAGGAGATTGTAGCTGAAAGGTGAGTGGGGTTCGACCTCTCAGCCTCTTTGCCTGTAGACATTGCAAGAATAATGTAGGAAAAAAACCCAAATTTTTGTTTTCCTATTGAGCAGAGTGAGGCAGGATGATCCTCTGAAAGGTGTTTGGGTTCTTTTGGGCACTTCCCTGGATGATCAGAGACTCCCCTGGCCACGAGGAGCCGAGGCAGGCTGGATTTCCAGTGAGGGAAGGGAAGATCAGGCTTTCCCCACGGGCATTATTGGATTGTGCTTTGCTCCACCTCTTTGCAGACTTTCTCAGGAGTTATCTGGGTTCATCCATCTTCCCCCCTCCCTCTGGGCTGTTAAATCTTTCCCACCCTGCTACAACCAAGCCTTTATGTCGTCTTTATAAATTGCATTTTTTGTTGTTGTTGAATGTGCCTGAGGTTTGCAGGAAAACACCTCCCCTTTAAAGGAGTTGGGACCAAATGGATTCCCTAAATACAGAATATGGAATAAGGGTATATAAGCACCCTCCTGAAAGGAATTGGGACAAAATCGTTCCCTATGTAAAGAACACAGAATAAGGATATAGAATAAGGATATATGAACACCCTTTTTCAGAGGATTTGGGACCAAATGGATTCCCTGAATACAGAATAAGAATGTAGAATAAGGATGTATCTATACCCCCTTCAGAGAAATTGGAGCCAAGTGGATTCCCTAAATACAGAATACGGAATAAGAGTATAAAATAAGGATATATAAACACCCCTTTCAAAGGAAATGGGACCACATAGATTTCCTATATACAGAATATAGGATAAGGATATGTAAACACCCCTTTCAGAGGAATCAGGACCAATTAAATTCCCTTTATCTGGAATACAGACTAAGGATATACAGGATCTAGACAAAATATGGGGGATTATGGAGTTCATTCTGATTTCACTGCACACAGACCCTGGATGTTGGTAACTCTCCTCCGTCTCCCTCTCTTTTCCCTATTTTCCCCCTTTAAACACATTTTTATACTCTCATCTCCCATCTCCTCCCCCCCTGTCTCCTCAGCACCTCGATGCTGTTATCCCAGCTCCTGCTGGAAATCCAGGGATTCTCCTGAGCCCGGCCCAGCAAGCAGCCCCTGCTGCTGCAGACAGACAGACAGACAGACTGCCATTCCCTGGAGAACAGCCCTGCTCAGGAAATGTAGCTATTTCCGCTCTGCCTGCAGTCAGGAAATGAGGAGGAGGCAGCACTGGAGATATTTTTTGAATTTGACAGGATTTTTTTTTCCTTGCTTCAGAGCAAGGAATGCTCAGCCTGGCTGGGCCTGCAGCAGGGGGGTGCTGGAAGGCAGAGAGGTAGCGTCAGATTTTGGGGTTGTATCAGAACCAGGTTAAGGTCTGGGATTTGAAAGCAGAAAAATAGGATCAAATGATCCAAAGATTCGAAGCCAAAATAGTAAACATGACCTCACAAAGCGGCTCTGCTTTCCCTTGCTGACGTCCTCATTTGCTTGTTTGACTTTAAACCAATTTTTGGGGGGTTGGTTTTTGTTTCAGTGTTTGTTTTGACACAGAATTAAATGATTTCACTTAAAATTTAATCATTTTAATTCTGTTCAGAATCCAGAGCAGCACCTTTTGGGTGCTGCATGCGTGGAAATTCCCACCCGATCCCACTGCACTGAAAAGGGATTCAGCTCCCACACTCCAATATTGGCCCACTTTTACATTAATTTTAAATAGAATTTCTTCAAATTGATCTCGTGAGGTTGTAAAGCAGTCAAGGATGCTTTAGTTTTAATGGAAGATGTGTGGCTAATCCCCTAGATTGTTTTAAAAATCTCCTTCTTATTAGTGGGAATATCCTGGAAATTCCTACTGTGAGTAGTGCTTGAAACACTGAAAGTGTTTCCAGTGGAGGTGAAAAAATAGTAATGGTGATCATTTAGTGGTGTTTGAGAAATTAGAGTTTTTAGAGTAAAACAGAGGATAATTCTTGCAAAATATTTCAAATTTAGCTATTTTCAGAAACAGGCCAAGACTTTCTCTGAAGGAATGTTTTCCTCTTTTCTTCATAAAAAAATGTATTTGAACAGGATTTGCCATTTCATCGAAATATTGACTATTTTAAAAAGGCAATATGTATTCAGTAGGGATGGATTAAAAGGATTCTGTGTTGACATTGGATTTTTCTTTAATATATTAAAAAATAAGAGTAAAGCTATGGTCAAAACTATGTAGAAGTAAATGCTATTAATAGTAGTAACGTTACTTGGTCAAAGCAACAAGTAATTTCTAATGAGAGATAAAACATTTGTTTGGAAGTTTTTGAATGGAGTTTTACAGGATTTAAAGGTTTTTCCTGGGGTTATTCCCTGCAAAAATGTTGTTACACCATTATCCTGATTTTTCCCAGAGTCTTTCCACCACAGTTCCCTGGAATCTTGTGGGGTTATGGCTGAAATATGAGCTCCATTTGTTGATGTTTTGGAACCGGAGTTCCAAAGGAGAGGCCAGAATCCTGCCATCACCTTGGGAAGGGCCTCTGCTATTCCAAGTGTGGCTATTCCAAGAGTTCCTACAGCGAACCTTTCCCAAGGGAGGGATGCATGGAGCAGCTGGATCTGCACCCCAAAGGGGTCAGATCTTATGTCTGCACCCCTGGAGCCACACCTGTGGTGTTTAGGGGATAGAGATGTGTGTTTAAAATTCCAAACTGGGATCCAAGCTGGGTTTTCCTGCTGGGGAGCTGCAGATCCCAAAATCCGCTTTGCTGTGCCATGCCGTGGTTTGCTTCCCACAGGTGGAATCATGGAGTGATTTGGGCTGGAAAAGACCTTTAAGATCCCCATTCTGTGTTTAGGTTGGCAAAGGAAGTTGAGTGTGCTCCGGGTGCAGCTCAAAGAGCAGCAGAGCTGTGGATTGCAGGTCTGGAGAGACCAAACGGAGGGAGAAAGGGGGAAATTATTTTCTTGTACTCATCCAGAAGGGAAAGAGGCAAAGATAAATCTGACCTGTCATTCCCTCAGCACCCACTGCCTCCCAATCCTTGTCCCAGATCCCTGATATTCCCCCTGAGTTCCGCTGTGGCCAAGGAAACGCAAATATTGTTCCTCACACGTGGAGAGCTGCTCACACCCCCATCAGACATCCATCTCAGCCCTATTAGCACCATCCATCACCCAAGCGGGTGTCTGAAGGCTCAGCTGGGCACTTGGGATTTGGGCTGGTGCCTGCAAGAGGAGCGTCCAGCGTGTTTGGTTTGGGTTTTCTGTAGCAGAGCACAAATAACATTTGCTCATGAGGCAGAGCAGGGACACGGTGCCAGAAATAGAGGCTCCCGACAATCCTACAGGATGTTGCTGTGGTGTTATCATATGATTCATCCACTATGAGGCTGAACAATTGGTAACCTCAAGACACTCTCACTTTCACGCCCTCTGACACACATTCCGCTGAGGACAAATATCCTCTGCATGAGTAAAACCTTAGGACTGGGGATTTTAACTCATAAAGGTCACTTTGTGAGTGTTCAGATGTTCAGTTTTAGCTTTACTGCCCAGTCCTTGAGCGTGGGGAGGGTTTTCTGTGAGCGCTGTGACGTGCTGGCTTAGAAAATCTTTTTTGGATGCTGATCATAGTGATGGCTGTGGAGAGAGAGACTCCAAAAAGCCCATGGTGGAAACCACTGAAATCAATTACAAAGAGAATAAATTTGGCCCAGATGTTGTGATACAACTGAGCTGAAGGCAGGAGGGAGTTGGGCTGAGGAACAGATCCAGGAAAGCTGGAAAAGACATGGCCAGAGGCATTCAGGGCCTTGCAGGAGGGTTCTTCTCCTGAAAAACTTCCTGCTTGGTGGCAGCAGTAACACCTGGTACCAGGTGAGCAGCTGGATTTGGAGACTTTCAGTTTCAAACTTGCACATCCTGAACATCCCCCACCATGGAGAAGAGCTGGATAATGGATGAGCTCTATGCAACCCCCTCTGTTGAAAGCGTTTTGTTATTTTACCATGGTTGAGGGCCACCACTGGCTGTGCACTTGGTGATTAACTGGATTTGATTTACTCCTGGACCCCCGTTTCCGAGCTTGGCTCTTGCTCGTGGTCGCCCCTCCAGGTCTGGGTTCTTTTCCCTTGCGAGCTCGGAGCACTAGATGGCAGTGTAATGGCAAAAACCTGCCCTGCCGGGGAGGAAAAGTCAAATTTCACCCCCAAAACCACCCGGGATGAAATTTAAAATTCGAGTGCAAAACAACCAGACCTTAAGAATGCCGCTCCAAGCTCCTTAAATTCCCGTAACGGGCTCTGGGAAGAACCAGGACAAGGTCTCTGCTGATGACCCAGTGGCACAGGAGTGATGCCAATTTATGCCACCCACGGATTTGGCCCACAGCAGTATCACAGCCAAATTTGTATAGAGTATTTGGTCAGGAGACTGGGTGAGGTCTAAAATGCAGAAGCACTAAAACAAACAAACATGATATTTTTCTTCAAAATTAGGCTCATGATTTCTCACCAGGATCATGTTTGGAGTTGCTTTGCAGCCCCAGAGGTTGTGGTGCAATAAATTAAGCTGTGGATCATCTGATTTCAGAACCCTGCAGAATCCAATCCCAATTTTGTGGCCCCAAAAAGGGGATTTAAGTGGTGCACAGGTTTGGTTTTCTGTGGGGAAAATTCCATGCCATGGAGGCACATGGGGTACGTGCATCCACGTCTGTTTTCTGAGGTCTGGATTAGTGCCCTCAATTATGAGCAAGCCTTTAAAAAAGGAGGAAAATGTCACAGTATAGAAAAATAAACAGGGTAAAAATAAATGGCAGAAAGACCAGGCTAAACATGGCCCTTTCTGGACGTCACCAAGACAGCTGCTGGCCCGGAGTGAGATCTGAAGGTCTTTGTTGGGAAACATTATTGCTGAGATTTTCACTGTTTGGATTTCCTGTTTTCCTCACTTCTGGACCCTTTAACTTTTGTAATCTAAGCAGGGTCAGGTCTGGTCATCCGTGGGGAAACGGGCTGGCTGTGAACAACAAGTGCTGCTCTAGGTGAATGTTGGGGAGGCGCTGGAGCCAGCCAGGATCCTCAGCACAGGCTGCTCTGACCTTCTGGGCACTGCTGGCTGAAAGACTTCCCTGTCTGAGCTGCATCTGTCTGGATGAAAAATACCCAGCCTTGATTTTGAAACGTTGAGTGATGGAAACCCACCCACTGTCCTTCAGGAGCTCTGGCGGTGGGGAATTGCCTTTGGCTGATAAAAGTGAGTGTCTTGGTTTTGGTCAAAACCTACTTAGGTTTAATCTCCTTGTCACTGCATGTGGTTCTACCTGGTTGTTTCTCTCACAAAAAATTTTTGTACGAGTCTTTGATGCCCAGATAATGATATGCTCCAAAAGATGCTCCAAGAGCCATCATCTCCCAGATAAAATGTCTGATGGGAACCAACTGATCTCTCTTGAAAACTGTAATATTTTTAGGATGTGCCAAAATCCATTCGGGTCTGACCATCCACAAACTCCCCAGGCAGTATCAGTGTCGTAAATGGTTTTAGCAGTCCTGGGTTGGAGTGAGGGTCTCTCTTTGTGTCTCCATTGGCTGGACACTGGGACAATTTTCCCTGCAATAATTAAAGTAAATTCTGCCCTAGAAGGGATGAAATGAAAGCAGTGTAAAGGTGCAGGACTGAAAATAAAGGTTTAGAAGTCCCACCCACTTCCTGGCAAGGGATTATAACCCCCTCGTGGTAGGGGCTGTTCTGTTTTTGTGTAGGATGATTTGTCACCGTATGGTGTTTAACAGTTTCTCAGAGTGCAGTGATGAAACTGTACAACATGGGCAGGTACCAGGTGAGCCTGGGAGTAAATCTGTCTGTCAGCTTTGTGTGGAGTCTGAAGGAACCACTGCTAAGGTGTGCTGAGCTCATTTTTCCTCCTGCCCATGCTTTTGGTGTAAGATAAACTTGGTCCTGTGTCACCATCCCTGGGGTATGACCTGGAATTCTGCTGAGTACCATCAGCATCCCTCTTCTGCTTTCCACCATTCAGTTTCCTACGTCAAACTGATTTTGGCCAGCTGGCTTTGCTCTGGAAGGTGATCTTCACATGGCTAAAATGTTTCCTTCCCTTCCTGATTATCCATGGTCCATTTCCTCACAGTTAGCTGTTGGCTTTTCTCAGGGTCACTGTGGCACAGCTCATCCACGAGTTCTTTGTGACAGTGAAATCTTTCCAGCCACAACTGGAATTAAGTTCAGCAGGGAAGACTTTCAGAGGGTTGGATTTGTCCCAGCACCTCCACCCAACATTTTGGTTTTCACCTTCAAATCCATAGGTATAATTGATGAAGGTCTTTAGGGCTTCTCTTCTCATTTATGGTGCTGTCTTGAAGGAAGGCAGAGAAATCACCTGGGGTTATATCAGTGTTGCTCCTGTGTTCGTAAGAGGAGATTTGGGTCTGTGGGTTGCTGGATGGACCATGTGTGGTTCCAGTCAGGTTGTCAGGAATGTGAAGGTGTCAGGGCACGTTGAATTACGTGTGGAGCAAGAACCTCCGGGGTGCTGCTGTGGTATCTCCACCGCGTTCCCAGTGCTTGAACAGGCCGGTGCTCCCATCCCTCCTCCTCCTCCCGAGCAGGTGGACTGGGCAGCGGCCCCAGCTCTCCCACTCCCTGACCTCCCAGCAGCGCTGCTGCAACAGGACGTGGTGATTTACAAGGCCAAGGGCCAGCAGGAAATTCCGACCTCCGCCCCCCGGCGCACGGAGGAAGCCGGAGGAGCTCCGTGACTCAGAGCCGCGCCTGAGTCACCGCGGCCGCGGCTCCTGCGCTGTTGCTCCGCTCCTGACCCTGCGAGCCCTGCTCGCCGTGCCCCGAGTCCGGCTGGAATTCACTGCACTGGGGTTACTGGAGGAGGAAATGCGTGGTGAAAAAGACCCGATTTGGTTAACGCTATTCTTTAATAAACAACTTATGGCAGGTGTCTGGCAGCTTCTGATAATTAACGGGGTATTTATTGGGATCAGAAAATACAGGGAGCTGAACAAGTCTCTCATCTGTCCTTGGCTCGCTGCAGTGGGATGGGGTCACTGGCTGTCTGGCTGCAGATAATAAATCAAAGGGCTGGAGAAACTGCAGGAGAGAGGGCATGAACTGCCCGAACATTCAGCTCATTGTGGCAGCGAGCGCGAAACTTTCCCAGCCACATTTTCACTTATCTCCACCCCAGTTATTCCCTGCAGGCGGCTGAGTTGTCTGAGTAAACAGAGGTCACCTTGTTTACCTTGCCCAAACAATGACTTTGCTATGGTGGGTGCCAGCTCTGGAGCAGCACGGAGTGAGCTCTAAAGGCTGGCCGGGAGCGGGGCTGCCAGGGCGAGCGCAGCCTGGCGTGCTTGGGGCAGGGTTTAGGATGCTTAGGGAGACGCTGCCGTGGTGGGATCAGCTGATCCCGGCTCGGAGTGGGGATGGAGCATGCAAACGAGCAGAGTGGCTGAGGAGGAAGCGGCCAGGATCTGGGGGAGTGGAGAAGGGATGACTTTCCTCTGATGTCAAAAATCCCATCATTCAGTGCTCGCCGTGAAAAAGGCGAGAGGAGAAGAATGTGGAGAGAGAGAGAGAGGGAAGGGAGAAGAAATGAAGGGAAAGGACATGCTCGTTTTTCTCCTGAATCTTGTAAGCTGAGCTTGTCCACCCTAACAGGATGGAGAAATAAGCCTGATCCCGAGTGCCAAGTCCTTCAGAGCCTTGCAAGCCCCAGGGATTGTTCCCAGCCCCATCCCGATCTGGACTGGGTTAGTACTGCCTTGATATGAATAATCAGGGAGATAAAAATTGTCAAGAAACTTACAGCAGCTTCCACTGGGCTCTCTTTGCCTGTTATTAGCTTTTATTTCTGGCAGTTTGAATTTCCTGATCACTGTCTGTGTGTTCGTGCCTGATCCTCACAGGATTTCTGCAGGGCTGGGAGAGAGCACCAGGGCTGGATGGAAGTGGAGAAGCAGCAGAGCTGGAGCTGCCCTGGAGCTCTGTCCAGGTTCCTAATTCTTCCTTCCGAGGGGCTGAATTCAAAAAGATGCCAGGTTTTGTCCTTCATGTCCTTTCGCTGTGTGCCGTTGCCTGTAATTAGTTTCTCAACTGAAAAAGCTCTCCCAACTGAAAAAAAAAAAAAATGGAAAGGAAAGGGGGGGGGGAAGCAAACCCCCCCCCCATGTTTGGCAATGGGTTGTTTTTCTAAGCAATTAATTAAGCGCTGATTTTAAAAGAATTTGAATGAATCCTTCCACTCTGTGTCAAGCATGGATTTTGTATTAATCACTTCACTACTGGCTGGCTGAATAAGGACTGAAAAAAGATGCAGAGAGTAAAAATTTCCCCAGGAAATGAATCAGACGAGAACCTATGCCTCATCTCGCCTCCTCCAAATGAAGAAAGAGAGGATTTTGTCAATGGTGGGTCAGTTTACAAACGTGTCCTTTGCAGGGTGAGTCAGAGCGAGTGATCCATTTCACAGCAATGCAGCCCCAGATGCGGCTGAAAGCCAGCACTGAATGCCACCTAAAGATGCCCATGGCAGTCATGAGAATGAAAATGCAACCTGTCAGATCTGCTGGTGTGTCAGCCAGCTTGTGCTGCGTTAGAAACCAGTGTCAGAATTCCCTCTGGCTTCCATGGGAGCAGGGTAATCCTTTGGGACGTGGTCTCGTGATTTCCATTTGCTGATAAGGAGGAAATGTGGATTTTTATAAGATGGTGCTGCTGTGGGCACATCCAGCTCCCTGCAGTGGAGCTTTAAGGGTAAGGGACAACATTTCAGTGGGATCCAGTGTCCAGTCAAATGTGGATGTTTTCAGATGGGCATCACCCCTTTGTGATAAAAATCGGCAGCAGGTGGGAAGCGCTGCTGTCTCCAGAGTTGGCTGCAATGCGTTACAAGTTTGGAATTTTCCAAAATGCTGGACAAATATTTATGTTTTCTTCCTCCAAGCACCAGCCTTTGTTAGTGTTAGAGCTGTTAAGGGATGTGCAAAAACTGTTGTTGTGAAAGCACCATCAAGATTTGCTGTTGATGTTTTGGTTGTGGGCGAGATAATGGGATTTAGCTGAAAATCTGAGCTGAAAATTTTAGTAGTTTTCCCTGGTGCCACTTTCCCCAGTGTTTCCTGAGACTAAACCTTGTTAAGTGTGTTAATCCCTGTGGGTTTGGGGTTTTTTAGTGGGTTTTCTGTAGCTTTCCAGGCTGTAAAAGTGTTGAGGCAAGAGGATCAAATATCTGGTGGGTCAGTGGTGACATCACAATTTATTGCTGGCCAAGATCCTTCCGTTGGTGGCCTGAAGTGGGATAAGAGGAATGGCTGAGATGCTGCAGGTCTTTCTGCAGGATAATGGTCATCCTCGGAAGATCTGTGTATTAAACCAGTTCCTAGATTGAATGTGCGTTCAGCAGTGCAGTTTTTCAGCCTCTTGGCTCAAAGACCATCCCGGTTTGCAAATATCAGCAAAGTGGCAACACCTGGGCAAAAAAAGCTTGGGAAGGGGTGGAGAATGGCAGACCTGGAATCAAATTTAAATTTTCCAAGTCCCTGGCCAGCGCTTTAACCACGAGTCCTCTTCCCTTTAGGGTTAAACGTTTCCTCTTAGAAAAGGCGCCAGAGGCTCTTGGTTATCCATGCAAAACAGGCCAGGGCTTTGATTTGTAAGGTTTTGTCTGCCACACTTTTAAACGGATGAAGCTTAATTTAGATCCCACGAGAAAATCAAAATTCGACGGTGGAGACGCAGCCCCACTTTCCCTCTCTTATCCCGAGGCACCATTCCCCACCCTTCCCCTTCCCTCCTCCCCAAAAAAGCCTCGTGCTTTGAAGGGAGCACATTTGGGGGATCGGTGCGGGGAACAATTAAAGCAATGATGTGTGTGCTTCAAGGAGAAAAGCGAGTGCGGTAGCTGTGCTTTGACAGGTCTTTGGAGGATTTCAAGGAAGTTACACCCACTTCATTCATGATAATCGGCTGTTTAACGCCGAGCAGCTCAGTGTTATGAATGAAAAGGGAGCGTGTTTTGGCTTGCAGAACAACTCGCAAATCTAATGCTTCACTCGTCAAATAACCAGCCACGTTCACCAAAAAAAGGGGAAAAAAAAAAAAGGAAAAGAAAAATCTGACTTCATTCTTGAAATTAATGGATGCGAGATTTAGTGGGGAAAAAAAAATCCCACAACACCTAAAGCTGCATCTTCTTTTTCTGCAGGGATCCTAAAACCTTTTACCTCCCTTTGCCGTATTTGTAACTCTTTGTGGCTGGACAAGTTGGGGGAAAAATTGCAGCCTCTGATGGACTTTGATGCAGCTAAAGCCAGGTCCTGGTGCCTTTTTGTGTATTTGATAAGAACGTCCTGAACTGTTGAATCATTTTGGGGGCAAAAGGAAAACAGAAGGGAAGAGGGCATTAGGGGTCTGTGGAAGGAGTAAGTTTTGACTTGGATGGATTGCAGAGGCTCTGTGGGCTCTGTGCTGTGCCTGTGTAGGCTCATTGATTAGGAATACATGTATTTTTTTTGGATATTGAAGTTGGATTTGTGGAATATCATAATTTCCTGGGGCTGCCCTGTGCCAGGTGCCTTCTGGTTTATAGACTCCAGAGAGTCCTGGATGGCTCCTGGGAGGTTGTTGGAGGCCAGCGCTGGTGAGCGCTGATGTTGAATTAAAGGCAAAAATAGTTTGAGGGAATCTTTCTACCTTCCCTTGTTCCCTGTTCTTTGGGAATAAAATGGCTTTTTGGAGGAGCAACGTGCACATCCATCCCACTGCCTCCTCCAGCAGGCAGGGAAGGGATCTGCCTGTGCCTGGGCCGGAAGGAATGCAGCTCCTTTGATCCCATAAACACCCACAGGTGGTTGCAAAACGTTTGTCATGGAGCTGAGCTGAATGTTTATTAATTGGAGTTTAGGAAGAAACGTGTGTAATCATTTCCCTCACTGCTTCTTATCTGGATTCGGGGTAAAAGTGCCAGCTGGGATGGTTTTAATTCGAGCAGTATTTGACAAAGCATTAGTTGGTGCATACATCGAGGGTTGTGCTGTGTTTGTGGAGCTGACCTCTCCCTGAAAGGGGGAGTTTTGCTCAAAGGAAGCCAAAAAAATCAATTGGAGAAAACACAATTCCATCTGATGATCTTCCATCTTTGTTGGGCAGCTGGGAGCCTCTGATGGAAGGTGGGAAAACAAATTTTTCCTCATCCTTTTAACACTAAAATAATTCCCAGAACAGTGTTTGGCTCCAGGCAGGATCTCACTGAAGCCCTTTCCACTTAAAAGCAGGGGGGGAAAGGGCAGTTTGGGCAAAAAAGGCTGAAGGCAAAGGTGGGTTGGATGGAGCCTGGGATGGGAGGGAAGGTGGGCACCACTTCTTCATCTTCCACACAATAAATTAATAAATTTTTCTTCTTTTCCTCCATAGAACCGTGTTTGGGGGAAACCAAGAACTGAGCAGATCCTTTTTTATTTCCACTCATTTTCAGGGTGAGTGAATCCTCTTGTCTCCACTGCTGCTGTCGTGTCCTGTGCAGCTCCGAAGTGTGACTTAAGGTTCAGAGGAAAATCTCTCTTTTCCTAATCTTTGCTCTGATAACACAGAGCTTAATTTAGCAGCAGTGAGGCAGAACATTTGGATTTTGTCATCCATTTCCAAAACTATTGTTGGCTCCTTATTCCTTTGTTTCCACACACCAGCACCCCCAACTCATTTCAGATTTACATTTTCTTGGAGGTGCCAAAAGATAAGTTAATGCCAACTTGATGATTAATTAGCTAATACTTTCCTCTGCCCTGAGATGGAAAGCCTTTATCTGAGTCACCTATTAATTATTATTTTATTTATTGCTGCATGGGTACATTTGAAGGGATTCAAGTTCCGCCCTCCTGAGAAATTTGGGCAGGAATTTATAGGAACAGGATGGAAGAAAGCTGAAGGAACCTTCAACTTGTTATCAGAAAATATGTCTCAATGCTGAGCTCAGGGTACTTTTTTATCTGTATTTTGCAAGCCCTGAGCAATATCAGAGTCTCATAATCACTGGAAATATGAAGTTCGAGGCTTTCCAGCATTCTCAGAGATGCAAAAATCAATAAAAAGCTTGATTTTCCAGAGGCTGTGGGAATGGCTCGGCTATTCCTAAGCTCAGCCTACTTGCCTGAGCTTGGAAAAGTCGTGGGAAAAACACACCTGGGCACTTCCAGTGTGGAAGTTTCCAGGAGCTCAGTCCTGGTGCACATCCCTTCTTTTGGGAGCTGGGCAGAGGCTGCCGACATCTCTTCCCAAGTCAAAGTCTTTCCATGGGAAATCTGGAATTCAAGATGGAGTTCGGGCTGAGGAAATCATTATTCAAAGTACCATAAATGCATTAACACAGGAGCAGGAATGTGAATAAGTTTAATTTAATAGTGATAAAAAAGGGGGAAAACTCGGGTTGGGCAATGATGATAAATTTATTGGTGATGAGTTTGGTTACCTCATTCTCCTGAAATCATGATTAGGAGTGAGGTAAGTGCATATTTTATGGCACTTGTGAGAACCCTGCCTGTGGGCAGGAATTTGTGCTGTAATGGGAGAGGTGCTGCACATCCCAGGGAAAATTCCCAGCAGGAAGAGACGGGAGGGCACCACACAGCAGGAAGTGCTGAAGGATTCCAGGAGCTCTGTGCACAAAGGTGAACCACCCAGGCAATCCGTTTGTAAAGGGCTTCACCTTTGGGAGTTTGAAACGCCTCTGTGAGCACTGAGATCCAGCTCTGTCCCTCCTTCCCCACTCCTGGATGTCCTAAAAGAGGTGACACAGGTCTAACTGATGTCCCAAGTGCCACTGCAGGGTAAATATTCAATGTGGGGCACAGTGAATAACACCTCGGGCTGGAGATAGCATGATAATATGGCCTGTGAACCGTGTGTGCTCATGGAATTGCCATCCCAGCTTTGTCCTGCTGAAATCCAGCTCCAAATGCCTTTTTTTGCTTTGATTAAGCCCTGGGCAGAGATGTGTTGGCACCTGTTAATCTGCTGAACTCAGTGCCTAAATTAGACGTGCACCAAGTTTTCAGAAGTCCTAAAACTACACTCGACTTCAGTGGGGTTAATCTGTTCCTGGGGGTGTGAATAATGGGCTGGTTTTAGCGGGGAGGGACGAAGGGGGGTCAGTGGGAGAACTGGGAAGTTAAGAGAGAAAGATCTGCACCAAAAGGGAATCTTTTCCCCTCACACCATTTTTTTTCCCCTTCAGGCTTGACATAAAGTTTTTGCCTTGAGCCTTACCAAAGCAAAATAGGACAGTGATGGTTCAAGGGGGAATGGCTTCAAACT
>VYZQ01045755.1:18745-29275 GCA_013400655.1 Mystacornis crossleyi | reverse complement strand
GGAAGAGGAGCGGGAGGAGGAAGCGTCTCCTCAGCGCGCCGCTTCCGGCCACCTCCAGCCGCCCCCGCGCGCCTCGATGACGCACTTCCTCCCGCCAGCCCCGCTCCCCGCCCCCAGGCCGGAGCTGCCGCCGCCATTTCGCCGCTCTCTCGCTGCCGCTCTCCCGGGCGCGGCGGCTGCGGCCGGAAGAGCGTTTTTAAGGGGCTTTAACCCGCTCGGGGCCCCGCGCCCCAGCCCGGTTTTAACGCGCCATGTCCGGAGAGGGAACCGCCGGCGACCAGGTGAGCGGGGGCCGGGTGAGCGCAGGCCGCGCCCTGGGGGGAGCGGAGCGGAGCGGTGCGGGCTCGGCGAGGGCGGGCGTGCGGCGGGGGCCGAGGACGCGTGGCCCTGAGCCCGGCCGGGGCTCCCCTGCCCTCCCGTCCGTCGGAAGGAGCTCCGTGTGCCCTGCCGCGGGCGGGGAAGCGCCGAGCGGAGCCTCCCCGGCCCAGGCGGTGACGCGCCGGGAGCTCCGGCTCGCTCAGCCCTCGCCTTCCTGGCTCAGGGCGAGGTGGACAATGGACGCCCCGGCGAGCTCCGCTGGCGTGGCCTCGCTTGGCCGTGGTCGCTGAACCCAACGCACTCGGGAAGAAAATTGCAACCCGGACAAGCTGTTTACAGTGGCAGTTTGGGGTGTTATGTAAAGTGAGCGTTGGCTGAGCTCAGGCGTTTAATGGAGAAGGCCTCTTTAACGACACCATCTGCCTCCAGTATAAAGCATTATTGAAATACACTTAATCGTTAAACTAGAAGCAATAAAAATGCGTTTATTTGATAAAGGGTCTTCTTTGTGGTACAAGATGCATTCCGTTTAGTAAGGAGCTAAACTAAAACCCAAGAAGTGCCATCTCAGCATGAGGAAGAACTTCTTTACGTGTAGGGTGGCAGAGCACTGGAACAGCTGCCCGGGGAGGGCGTGGAGTCTCCCTCTCTGGAAAATCCACCTGGACGCATTCCTGTGTAACCCTCTCCAGCAGGTGACCTTGCCTGGGCAGGAGGGTTGGACTGCGGGAACTCCAGAGGTCTCTTCCAATCCTAACAGTTCTGGGTTCTGTGGAATAGCTACCGTTTCAGTGGAGTTTGGCTTGTTTTTTGGTTTGGTTTGGTTTTGGGTTTTTTTTGGGGGGGTGTTTTTTTTTTTTTTTTNTTTTTTTTTTTTTTTTTTTTTTTGTCGTTGTTGTTGTTGTTTTTTTTTTGTTTGTTTGTTTGTTTTAATAGACTAAAGTGTGTGTTTACCCCAACTTCTCAATTTATAGGGAGGTGCCACCAGAGTGTTGTATGTCACCTTTTTAAATCTGGTATTAGCGTGGACGATTTCCGACTTACTGGCAGTTTCTCCAAAAGGGCTTTTTTTAGTAGTTGGGATTATATTTAAAATCGGTATTAATTGGAGGGGTGGGGGGGGGCAAGTTCCTGATTGAGGGAAGAGTGATTGATAAGTCACGTGTCTTAGCAGCCAGTGTAGCCTTTAGAAATACTTAAAATTAAGCTGATGCCTTCGTGCTTCCTGAAGTAGCTTTTTCTTTGTAGAACGTTAGTTTCTTACAAAACAGCTTAATTTCTGTGTGTCTGGGCCTGTATCCCTAAAGGGTGGTGTGTAAATTTTATAAGATCACTATTTTGGTGGACAAAGTGGGTATAGGAAATGTAATGCTCAGAGTGTAAAATACTCAGTTTCTGCCTCATTAAGATAATTTCCCAAATTTCCGTGTGTGCTCCAAGTTGATCAGGCTAGTAAGTGTACTTGGAGTATGTTTGAGCAAGAGACTGTTTGGAGTGGTTCCCTTCATCGTGAGATAGATGGCTGCAAAGAAGAATATGCAAAACCAAACTTTTGTTAATGCTGGTGTGTATGTTTCAGATTTAGTCTCCCCACTCCAATATGTTTTTAAAAACACATTGATGTTTCATAGCATAATTCAGCTGTTTGTTAAAGTAGCATGTGTGTTTCTGTAGCTTGTAAAGTGTTACTGTTTAACTTCAACAATGCTGACTTTAGGCTTTATTTTCTTTTGCAAGGGAAAATTTGATAAGCAAAAGGTTGAGTTGCTGTCTGTATCCTGCATAAAACCAGCAGGTGTGCCATATCTCAGAGGGGTTAAGCATTCCAAACCTCTAAAGTGTTATTTGCAGCCTATATAAAGCACGTAGTCTAACCTATGACTTGGCCTTTGGTGCATACTAAGGTTCATATTTTTTGCCCATTATTATTACTGTGTTCATGTCAGGTGCACTTCAAGTTTAAAAAAAAGCTGTTATATGTTGGATTCATTTTAATTTTTTTTTTAATTTATACTGCTTTATCCTCTTAATGAAGGCCTCTGGATTCTGCTCTCTTAGAAGTCTCTAATTTTGTTATGGTCCCTTTCCTCCTTTCCATCAGTTTTCTTCATTTTAAAGAACAGCCTTTTTCTCACCTGGCAGACTTCTGTTCCTGACCGCTAATGTCGCCATAGGCCATATTCAGATCCCAGTGTCTTCAGCAACACTTGCATGGAGTTTGCAGCACAGAGGCTCCCACTCACCCCGTGGTGTAGCCAGAGGGGTCCCTTCAGTGAGCCTGGCTGTGGTCTGACTTAGCGTGAGGGATCAAAATCCAGCGTCCCTTGAGGGAGGAAGGGCAGAGCCTGGTGATGGGGGCAGCTGGGCCTTGTTCCCTTCCCACACTGCAGCTGCTCTGCACCAACCCAGCTTAGCGTGCCCGGTGTTCTGAGGGTTCTAAATGTGCCTCGCTGTAGGAAACTGAAGCTGGGCAGAGGTTGGATTGCAGCTGCCTTTCCCTGTTTCAGGTTTCATCTGCTGCTGCCATGACCAGCTCTGAAGTTTTGGGTGCAGTTTTCATGGGTGGTCACAGGGATCAGCATGAAGAGGGTTAATTTGCACGGTTAATGTGCGTCTGTGCTGTGCACGAGATGTAAATGTGAGAGTGTATGATGCAGGTGAGAAGTCTTTGGCAAGTCAGAGCTCTTAGCTTTGACCCACTCTCAGGCAGGGGGTTCTGCCTCCTGCTTCCCAGATCCTAGCTTTGGAAGGCACTGCCAGAAAGCAGCCAGGTGAATAATAGATTGCCGTGCTGTCTCCAGCAGGCACAGAGCTGTGGTAGTGTGGAAAGGAAGAACTGAGTAGAATGCTGATCGTAGGAAGAGAGGGAGGATAAAGGTAATGTAAGGTTTAAGACCTAAGTGGGCTTTAGGAGGCTTTATTGTACCAGGTGCTGTGCAGTTGAAAGATGGTTTTGCTGCCTTTAGGCCGAGCTTAGCTCCAGGAATTTTTGGGCTGCTTTACTGTGTGAATCAAGAGTCTAATCTATGTTGTGTAGGTTGTCTCTTCCTTGTGTTACTGTAGAAGAGACTGGAGCATGAGAACAAAGAAATACAATGCAGCCACAACTCTTGGAGTATATTTTAAATTCTTGCACTGTGTTAACTATGCGGGACCCAAATTAATCCTGCAGAACTAGTTGAATCATGTGAGGACTTAAAATCTGTCAGGCCCCTGCCAGACTTCTGACAAGGCCTCCATGATATTTGACTAACCAGAATTTCCAGGGTCAGTTTCTGGAATACCAAACACTTAGCCCTGTCTGTGTCATAGAAATGTACTTTTGTGGACTGAAAGGCTGCATCTGCTGCCACTGTTTGCCAGAAAGTTCCCTGACAGGCTCTTCCCAGCCTAACCTGTCAGGGTTACAAAGAGCCCATGCTTGCACCTCTGTATGTCTTTACATTTTTCTGGTCCTGAATGTACACATGTCATTTCATTTCAGTCGTGGTGGTTGTTTCATGTGCTCTCTAACAAGACCTAAATTCCTTGTTCTCTCTGCTGCTTTCTACCGTGGCACAACTACTTTTTTTCCTCTCTTAATATATGTTGCCAGGCATCAACTTCATCTGAAGACAGTGTAACATTTGCTTTACTGCTGCTTTAGTTGCCTTCTAATGTTTTTAAGGTTAGAACATGCATTTCACTCTTCCAGTAACTGTTTCTAAGATACATACCTCGGTCTGTGATGCATTTTTTTTATGTTACATGAATATGGATCTGGTCTAAGACTGAGCTGTGGAAAAAAAGATGTCTTTATTGTCTCTGTGACTATAGAAAATATCCCAAAACCAGTTTGTTCTGCTTTCTTGTTGGTACTTTTGTCCTTTTTGATTCCTTCCTCTCTTTGTCTTGTGTCTGTTTGATGTGGTACATCATGAAAGTTTCTGCATGCTCAGTACAATAGTAGATGTTGTAGTTTAGTTTAACATTTTAAAAATAGTTGTGATTGAATGTGGTGCTGAAAGCAGATTTTTTTTTTTGTAGGATTGTGTGGGTTTAACATCACAGGAGGAACCTTTTTAGAGAAACTTCTTTAAGAGTAGACAGAATGAATACAAGTATTGGTGAAGGAAGGCTTCTGAGTTTGTAATGCAGTGGTTTAGTGCCAATTTTTACACAGTTGTAAATAAATTATAATTTAGGGGTATTTCCAGAATCAGTAAGTTCCAGGTATGCCAGTAAGGAGTTAAACTGAAAAATGTGTCAGTCCAACATTTGGGAAATAGTCTATGAGGAAAGAATGGTGATCATTACTAATCTAAAACTTTTAATTGATCTAGAGTTTTGAGCCCAGATTATATTGGGATGGGGCAGTACTAACAAAAGTACCCTTTTGTGGTTAAGATGAATGTGCTGGTCACTGCTCATAGTGACCCAGTCTTACAGGACAAAATTTTTTCAGGGCTGTTCACAGTTGGATTGATTTAGTGTAGAAT
The DNA here is from genome assembly GCA_013400655.1 of Mystacornis crossleyi. Lineage (NCBI taxonomy): Eukaryota > Metazoa > Chordata > Aves > Passeriformes > Timaliidae > Mystacornis > Mystacornis crossleyi. Next base: position 24,479 of record VYZQ01045755.1, on the reverse strand, counting down.
AGAAGTCAAGGCAGTAAAAACATTTAAGAAAGTGCAAGGATTGATAAACTGAAACTGCAGTTCCCCCAGTGAAGGGATGTGGTACCAAGGAAAGGATTTTAACACTTGTTCTCAGCACGTGCAGCTATAAATAAACTTTAAGGGAAAAAAGCCTTAGACTAAACCAAACTGTAAATTTAGTAACTGGACAACTAAGAATACTTGTTAAATTGCATGTTAATATATTTGAAATTTTATTCATTGGGTCTGTTACAGGCCAGGCTGTGCTGGCCTGTGTGCAACACCCGGCCAAAACCACCAAACAGTGGCTTCTATCTTAATGGCCATAAGCCTTCTTTCGGATATTGAACCAATTGGACTAAACTAGCCAGTAAAATTCCTGCCTTGCCTTTCTGTATACAACAACCTACATGTCTTGTTTGTAGATGTTCTTATTTCATAATTAGTGGTAGTTTTTAAAGCATCTTGAGCTGGCCACTTCAGGGATATAACAGCTGTTTTAAATACATTTCCTTTTCACTGCAGAGGATCCTTTTGGGGAAACAGGAGGATGCCTTTAACAATTGGATGTATTTAGTCCTGCAAATAATGGAAAGGTGCTTAGGTATTTTCTTAGACACTTTGGAGTCATGAAGGTTCATTCAAGAGGCCTGAGGAAACTGCTGCTTTTAATATGATATAAACAAAGAATATTCCCTTGGTGGTGATTATAAATAAGCAAATACTAAAAGTCAACTTCATTTCTTCTGGTTTTGTTCCCTCAGACATTCTTTATGAATTCAGAGTTGGATTTTGTGCAGGAAGGAGCTCCTAGATTTTTTCCTAGAAAATTTGGGTTTAGGTCCCTTCAGATTTTGGAAAGATCTTTTTCTACTTCTAGTATCTGTGAAACTTCAAATCTATTGCTAGCCAGTGTATAAACAATAAAAGGGTAGTTGTGAACCGGACTAGGTGGTAATAATTTGTAGAAACCTTGAGTGCTGAAATAATTCCATGACCTTCAGAGAGTTGTTTATGGGATAGGATCCTGATGATGTAGAGATCTACTGAACATAATTAACAAAAGCAGAGGGGAAAAGTGTTTTTACAGTTTGTGTGCAATAGTTTTTTTCAGGTAGTAGAGAGCAGTTAAAAGCCAGTATCTGATTGGGTTCAGCTTGATAGTGTTTAAGCTGATCTAAGTTGAGGCTGCTAGAGTCCTGAATGGTTTTGCGTCCTTTATTCTGCATCACATCTGACCCTGAAACCAAGGGGTTGAACCATTGAAAGTTAATCACTTTTCTAATAGGATTATTTTTCTGCTCATTTAACTCCCTGAACTGGCTTGTTACCGGATGAGTTTATCTGAAAATGCTTATCTAGGGGCAGGATAATGTCAGCGAACACCCAAGAATTATGTGTTCAAATTTTTGGATATTGGCTGTTGTGCAAGCAGTACAATGAAAAATACATAATCAGAAGCTCTATGTCCTTGAACTGTGATAACAGCAGCTCTAAGCACAAAGTGCAGTTAACATAAAGTTCTCCAAACTAGGATCAAATGTCTTCCTATATAGTTGAGTTAGGTTAAAAGTCAAGCCCTTTGTTCCATTTTGCTGTGTGCTTGCCGTAGATGTCAGTCCTCGCAGCGGGTGTTTGCTCCACACCTCGTTCTGGCAAAATGGGCCAGACTGGAAATCCGAAGCGTTGGTTCCGCCGGGATATTAGGAGAGGTTATTTGTGGAGAGGCAGTGAGGCCTTGCTTCTGCCCGGGCAGAAGCAGGACACTGATGTGCCTGCAGTGCGGTGTTCTGCAGGTGTGGATGGCTTTTATCTGTGCTGTGGGCAGAGAGGGACAGGACAGGGACAGGACAGGGACAGGACAGGGAGTTCTCACTGGCTGTGAGGAGTTGAGTGTTCTCTTCTGTGTGACCTAAGGGAGCAGCAAGTCCCGGCAGTCCAGTTTCAAACTGTGATCATGGAGTTCTTCTCACTTCTGTAGGGTGCCTGTAATTTGTCTTGTATAACTGAATGGAGAACTTTATCTGCTGCTGCTAAACAGTAATTTGCCAACCTGGAAAATCAGTCTTTTATTTTCTAGTAAAATAATGGGCATTTTATTGTGCTTCTTGCACAGATTGATTTGTGTCTCAAACATGCAAAATTAGTTTAGGATTGCTATTATCCTGATCTGTTTTTTCCTGAGGTGTTTTAGCCTTTCTGAGTTTATGACCCTTTATCTGCATAGGTGAAATCAAATTCCTGGAAGTCTTAACTCAGCTGACACTGCAGTGAAATGATTATTTTTTTGTCATATGGAAAGGTTTGAGATAATACAACTGAACTACTGCTATAATAGTTGAAAGGTGCTTCAGTGGCCCATTCTGCTTTATCTTGTTGAAAAGTCAGTACTTACAGCACAGGACCTTGTGTTTTTGTAGGGTGGGGTCCTTTTTATTGTAGCAGACATTAATGGTACATCTGACAGGCATTTCTCTCTAATTGTATCCAGAACAATTTATTTGAGTCAGGTAGATTTCACTGGGGTGATTATAGGGAGAAGCAGTGCTTCCTGCTGATGCTGATGTATTTAAATTAGTGCTTTATTGAATAAGCAGCATTTCAGCTTTGGGTCACCTGTAGGGATAACTTACAGAAATAGTCTTTAAAACTTCAGAGATTTCATCTCCAGTGCCATTTCTGGAAGCTGAAATCTGTTTCTTCAGGTCATTTGGGAAGAAATGAAACCACTAGTTCATACTGTTTTACATCTTAAGCCTATATCAGTTGAACCTGGTACTACAGAATCAAAATTTTGATGGACTTAGGGATGTAAAACTATTCATATGGCAATTTATAAATTCACTACTTCCAAGCTGACAGCTTGGAGCTACAGCTATTTAATTTGATTTTTAAATCAAATTAATTTTGTAATAGCTTACTGTGGGACTTGATATTTGCCTTCCAAGATAACACTGCTTTGCATTAATTAGTGTTAAGAATTGCTTGAACTGCTTGAAAAGTGAATCAAAAGGAATAGTGGTCTTGAAACTCCTGTAAAGCTCAGCCTACTGGTATTTTTCTTTTCCATTTAATTAATATCTGCTACTAGATGTCCGTTTAACAGTTCTGCAACATTATTGATCATTTGTCCATTTTATAAGTAGTTTTATTTTTAAAACATCTCTAAAGGGATATACTTTGAATTATATCCTGCTAGGAGGACTGACACAAAAACTGGCAATGTTGAAAAATATTCACAGCTAGTCTAGTTACCTTCTGTTTCCCATTATAAAGGATGATGGCACCTTTGAGAGAGAGGAGTGTTGGTTCTCTCTGTGCTGTTTGTCTTTTTCAGCTTCAGAAGGAGGTACTGACCTGTGCCGGGTGCTCTGGGGTGGCCCTGCTTGGGCAGGGAGGGTGGATCAGGTGACTCACTGTGATCCCTTCCAGCCTGCCCCATCCTGGGATTCTGGGACCTAGGCCCAGTATGAAAAATTAAAATTAATTCCTTGAAATAATCTTTTAGCAATTGATGAGGTTTGGGGTGGGGTTTTTTGTTGGTTTTTTTTGTTTGTTTGTTTGTTTTTGTTTTTTAATTTTCTGCATGGTAAATCAGTCACACTGCACTATGCATTAGAGATGAATATTCTAACAGTAATTATGTAGTGAAATTGTAACATTTCACCAGCCAGGTCTTACAGTAGTGATTTAAGGGTTTACAATTGTTACATCTCACAAAGGCAAGAATTTAGTTGGTGTGGTTTTTGTATTGCTATTATCTGCCTAAAATGAGCCAGGTTTGCAAAGTTAGTGAATAAGTTGTTTGCAGTACAGGTCAGAACAATATTTCAGGCTTAATAATAAACTTCAGATCATTTAAGGTTGTAACAAGTATATATTTTAAGGGTATCTGTGTGTGATCTTCACACTAATTTTTTATGCTACTTTGTGTTAACAATGTTAGATTTAGAAATAAAAACCTCTGAAAATCACATAGCAAGTTATTTCCAGAAGTGTTTGAAAGAACACTTAAACCTATACTCTAATAGTAACTATGTTAACAAGTTTGCATTCAATTTGGTAAAGCTTTCAGCCTCAAAAAAGCTTTTAAACTTCAACACAAATGTCTGAGTGTTTAAAAAAAAAAAAAAGGTGGTTTTAGTGCCAAAACTACAGGAAGGCATCTGTAGGACTGAGAGGTCAGAAAGTAAAAGAAATTGTGCTTGGATAGTGTGTATCTGTTTCTGCTGAACTGTCATCTCCTAGTTCTCTAGTTGTAAAGGTTTGATACCAAGTACTTGCTGTTCTCCATGTGCAGAATGACTCCTGCAGTAACCTGGGTTTGTTTGCCTGAGCTCTGTAATGGAAATGTTGGTCTGAATTTTCTTTTGGCATCTTAAAAGTTCCAGGTTGGTAAAAACGTTTAAAATTCATAGTGGAGTTAATGTTCTGGCAAACTCAAATTTGTTCTCATGTTTTAGAGAGGTTGACTTGGTTTAGTCTAACATCTTGGTTGGTGTCCGTAACACGGAGAACTTGTGCTGAGCGTGTGTTATCTTCCTGGGACAACTTGTTTTCCAGATGAATTCCAATTTAGTAACTCCATCTTAAAAACTGAGCTCTGGAATGTTACGCTGTCAGAATGTTATCTTTAGCTTGACTGTGTAGGTGGGGCAGAACTTTTTAAACACTGCTTGTGATCTCTTATGTCTTCTTTTTAATTTTTCTAGACTGCTGAATATGTCCCAGAAAAAGTGAAGAAAGCTGAAAAGAAACTAGAAGAAAATCCATATGACCTTGACGCTTGGAGCATTCTCATTCGAGAGGCACAGGTTTAGTGATATAGGATTACATTTCCTTATCTATGGTCCACTCACACTATTTGGTTCTGGAGTAAAATCAACATATTCATTTACATAAATCATAATATTGTAAATGCTGTTTTGATTTTCAATTTTTAGAATCAGCCCATAGACAAAGCACGGAAGACCTATGAACGCCTTGTTGCCCAGTTCCCCAGTTCTGGCAGATTCTGGAAACTGTACATTGAAGCAGAGGTTAATATTTTTACATTTTTTCTTATATAACATTTCATAGGATTTTAAGTTTATATTTTTATAAGCATGAGTAAGATAGGCACATAATATCTAGGGGAAAGGGATTTTAAATATGCCTTGCCTTTATTTTGTAAAATAGGTACAAAGGAATGATTAAAATGAATTCTAAAGTATTGGGTCTTTTATGAGTTGATGATTGTTGCATTATGGAATTGCAACAACATTAAAACTGTTTCAATGGTATTGGAGTGCTTTAGCCTTTTATTTGCTTGTCGTGTCAATTTATTGCCTCCCGTGTCACTTACTTAGAGGACTTTTTTTTTTTATTTACACATACAAACTTATTTGAATGACTTTCTCTGAATATTTGGTTTTGTTGTTATTTTTTTTCTGCTTTCTTAGGAACTTAAGTGTTTCTGTGTACAGTGTTTGCAGGGAGAGTGTGGGGATGGAAGCTAATTTCTGGAATGAAAATGCATTAGCACAACTCATTAGCTTTTAAAAATCCCACCCAAACTGTGATTGTTTACATAACTGGGTAAGACTTAACCACTAAGTGCATTGGTCAGTTGAACTGTCTTTAATGACATGCCATGAAATTCCCTGTATAATCATGGGGGGGTGGCGGTGCTCATTTTGTTTTGATTCCTTTCTGTAGCTGTTATTTAATACTAATACACATGGCTTCTGTGGGC
>VYZQ01045754.1:0-12920 GCA_013400655.1 Mystacornis crossleyi | reverse complement strand
AATAATTTTTTTTAAAAATAGAACTGTTGATTTACAGTTTGTGATGTTGGAAGATGAGCAATTAATTATTACCATCTGCACTTCCTATCCTTATTCCTATTATCATTTTCATGGACACTGTGTAATGAGGTTCATTTAGCCTCAACTGCATTTCCAGGATATATAGTAGTTCAAAATTAATAGGATTTATGAAGAAGTTAATGAATGAGCAGTGTAATTATTTCTGGTTAAAGAAAAGCATGATCTACTTGATCTTTATGAAAGGTATTTCAGGTCTTTTAATTGCTCAGTGCTTACATCCTACATTGATAGTTGACAAGGCTGACATTTTCTCTCCTTTCACTTGATTTCACTGAACACATTTTGATATAACAAAAAATTCAAGATATATACCTCTTCTGAGATGGGACTAACCACCTTTCTGTTGTTAAGAGGTTTCTTAGAGACTTATACAGCGTTTTTTTTTTTGTCTTTTCACATATCCTACTTTCTTTTCTTTTCTTTTCTTTTCTTTTCTTTTCTTTTCTTTTCTTTTCTTTTCTTTTCTTTTCTTTTCATCTATATCACCCTTCTTTATGACTTCTGAATTCCTAAGCTCTCAGACTTCAGAAGAACATTTAAATAAGTACTTACCATCACAAAGTGTATCTCTTATTCACCAAGTAAGCACAGTTAATTTCCTGAAAGTACTTAAATCTTTATTCTCCAGACAGAACATGTCCGCACACAGATAAATTAGCCAGAATATAAACCTAATATACTATCAAGGATATTCAGTTTATTAAAAATAATATTTTAATTTTCTTGTTGTTTTCTGTGTTTGAACACCTCTGTCAAATCAATGGCATTTCCTATAAGGAAGAGGAGCTTCTCATGTCTTTCAGATTTCAGGATTTCAGCATTTTCTAATGTTTTTTTTTATTAGAACATTTCTTTGTAGAGTTTGTCTTCTGTTTTGGCTATGGTATAAAAGTGAGAGATCATTTGGAAAATGAAATTTTAATACTCCTCACAGTGTTACCAGGTTCATAGATGCCCCACTTAGTAGCTTGTACTGAATAGATTACCCTGCTCATTTAATTTTGAATGTTCTGCTACCAGTCTATTCTTTTACTAGTTTTATAAATAATCTCTTAAAAGGTTGGATAAAGCTACTGTTTCTCAAATCTCAACCAGGATACAGTCTCTCAAACACAAGAGGAAAACACAATGTGTATAAGGAGGGATCTTCAGCCCCAGTGGTGGTACTGAAGTTATTTAGCCAAGGCTAAAAGAGGAGATCAAAAGACACTGATCTGTTAAAAGACAGACCCTAAGTAAATTGATGCATTTATACAATGACAAGAGGGAGCTTACGATATGTTAGTGAAAAAGCTAGCAAGCCATAAAGTCTGATTCAGAGGCAGATACAGCATGAGAGCTTTGTGGAAACCTGAGCTGCAGATCTGCACTGCACAAAATTGAGGTCAACCACACACATTTTGCAGTCGGGGCCACTTGAACCTGAAATACAAAATGGTGAAATCCTCTTTTTGCTCCCACTTTCAGAAATAAGCTCCAAGATTTCCTCCTTGTCTTTGGTTTTGTAGTGGTGTTTCAGTGGCTCATTACCCAGTCCTTGCCTTCCTGTTCTGGCAGAGGGGCTCTCTGGAGTGGTTAGAAGAGAGGCCAGCAGGAAGGTCTGTTCTCCAGGCATCCTTTCAGATAGCAGTTGAGATGGATGTTTTCCTGTTCCTCTGATTATTCAGTGGATCCTTCCTAGCTGGCATTTTACCTCAATTTGTGGCATCAATTGCCTCAGAAACACTGTGTAAAGCTGCTGCTTACACTTGAATCCACAGAGTGTATTTTCTTTTTTTTAAGTGACCATGCCTCTGAAGCTTGACATACAAGATTTTTTAAGTTGTTTTTTTTTTCACTATTAAGATAGTGCTCAAGAGATTGACCTAATTCAGAGAGGTAATGCAGACTTCTCTCTCTCTTCTTAATAAAAGCATTTTACTTAGACAAGGGTGCAGTATGGAGGGTAGTTCATTCACATGAACATCCCCATTAGTTGCAATAAGTTATATTTCACAAAATCACAGAATATTCTGTGTTGGAAGGGCCCTATTAGGTTCATCGAAGTCCAACTCCTGACCCTGCACAGGACAGCTCAAGAGTCACACCTAGTGTCTGAGAGTGTTGTCCAAATGCTTGGTTCTATTTGTCAAAGTTCTGGTCTGTTGATGGAAAACCAAACAAATAAACAAAATCAACTTGGGGCACTTCACAATTTTATAATTTTATCATTAATATACAGGAATTATGTTTTCTCCCTGTACAACTCACTGTTCCATCTCAGATTGAAATCCTGCAAAACAGAGCAACTTTTCAAAATTGTACATTCTTTTTTTTTTCTTTTTTTCTTCCCCCAAGAAGTGGTGAAGGACAAATAAAGACTTATGTCCAAAATTCTAGCTCTTCTCCAAACAATAAATCACCTGTCTTTTCAGAAATGCTGGTAATGATACCTTCAAATAATAAAATGTTCGTATTTATTACTGAAGGCAAATATCTCTAAATTTTAGACTTGTCTTTATATTTCCAAAGAATTGGGAACTCCTGTTTTCCATGTTAAAAGTGAAGAAAAATATTCATTATCCAGGAAAGTGATACATTTATAGTTATGGCATACTCATTTATTAGAGAGCAGTGTTAGGAACTGTGAAATACCCTGTTATTGTTCTTTCCCACTATTACCAGTATTGTGCTCTTGGTAAACACAGAAGTGGCTTTACAGAAGATTATTTCTCTTATTTCACATGCTCATAGATGGTTGTGAAAGTTTATGAGAACAGGATTTCTGTGGAGGCTGTGGAATGAGCAGACTAACAGGACAGTGGTTGATGGACTCTTGGCACTCTGTTAACATCAGCTGTTCTCCAAGCAGATCCATGCCCATATAACCTTTCTAATACACCCTATCCTTACACCAATACAGAATGTCAGGGAAATAGTTCTTCTGTGCAGAAGGATGTTGGAATGAAAATATTTTGTTGAACTTAGTCTAATTATAGTCATGCTGAAATTTATGTCCTCCCAAATGATCTGGGGAGCTTTCTCTTAGTCTCTGATCAAATAATTCTGAAATGTTTTGTCTAAATATTGTATTTTATTGTGCATATTAGCATGGTTTGGATACAACATACACCCTCCTGCGCGTATGAACATACACATCTCTTGCCATTAAAGATGAGAAGAATTGAAAAAAACCCCATCCCACAAGAAAAACTCATCTGTCAGGTGACAACTTGTGCAGAGAGCTGTGAAGTCATCAAAGAAGAAACAAATGGCTGTAAAAATACCATATGATTCCTCTTCCTGCCTCCTTGGTGGGAACAGAACTGATGCAGAACGATTGGGCTGCAAACCAAGAAAGTGAGTAAACAAATTCCATTTTCATTTGGAGCTCAGATTTGAGAAAATGCCATCAGGAAGAATCAAGTGTGGGAGAATGAAACAGAATTGTTTAGAAGGGAAAAAGGGCAACCTTCAAAGAAAAAAAAAAAAGAGATAAACAGCAAAAACAGAGGTGCAAAAATTGATAGTATTAAGTGACATGATCCACTACTTTATTGAAATGCTTTCTTACCAGTTTAACTCAACTAAATTCCGTGAAGCTGAACTGGCAAAATGCTAGTGATTTTTAAGGAGTTGCAGTAAAATTATACTACTCAAGCAATTTGGACAAATGAGTTAAAAGCTTGCTAACAATAGGTGTGTCCTAAGGGGAACAAAAATTGCTGTCAACAGGAAAGAAGTGTCAAATCAGTTTTATTTAGTTTAATATTATCCTCCTTCAGCATTCCAGATAGTGAAAATACTAGGAACTAGTTTGTTCCCTTGTTTCAAAAGATTTTATTTCATCTTAGAAGTCAATGAAAAAATTCCGTTGACTGCACAGGCATTAGCTCAGGCTTAGATAAAAGAGGGGATGATGAGCAGATATTTCTCTCTTCACTTACTGGGTGAGCAAATAAGCACTATACAGTCATCCACCGTTTGCTAATGCTGCTGATTTTTTAACTTCAAAAATTGGCTTCTAAAGCCTGGCAATACTTCATTACTGCATCTCAGTTCAACCAGGTTATCAGGATCTTCACCTAATAGATTCCATTTCCATCAGTTCATGAGCCCTTTTTGGCTATTCTCTACCTAATTTCAGATTTTAGCTATCAGTTCTTAATTATATAGTATCTGAAGTGTTTAGGAAAAGCTTATATTCTTTTATACTGTCTTAAATCTGGACAGAGGTCTAAATCACAGTATTTGGACTGTACGCTGTCCTTTATTACTTAACTTATTCCAGCAATTGTCCCTGCTATTGATCAGAACAGTCCAGCATTTGAAGGGGCAAGAAATGTTTTCATGCAGCATTGCACAGAGAATTTGCATACATGTGAAATATAGGAAAGCAGCGACAGCTAGAACTGAAAACAGGTTGTCTCTCTGTGTGAATGTGTTTGAGTTTTGGACATTTGACCATGCCTGTCTTTTATTCCATTCACCAAGCTGAACATTTTTGATGGTGCCCGAAACAAGACAAGAGGCAATGGGCACAAACTGAAACAGAAGAGGTTCCCTCTTAGAAACAAGGTTCAACTTAGAAACAAGTTGATAATTCTTTAATGACGAAAGTGCTACGTAAACTTAGTGGTCCTTCCTACCTCAAATCTACAGAGAAGAAAAACATCGACAAAGACAATTTTCTGCTTTGCAAAAATTAATTAATATTTATAAGCATGATGAGGAAATGCAGAGGAAAAGCATGATTTGCTAAATGTTCCTGACAGTGACAGGAACACCACCAGCCTGTAACTGGTTTGCTGGCTTAAATGGAAAGTGCTGATTTCAGGGACTGCTCTGTGCACAGTTTAAATGAGTCGGAGTCCTTTGGAACACTTTTGCAACCTTCACTCAGTCCCCTGCTTCTTAAGGCGTTAGTGGACTCTTAACCTTGTGTTCATGCAGTACTCTATGTATGTTCTTATCACCTCGCCTTTAGAACTTTCGTGCCAGCTTCTAAATTACCAGTCTTTCGGTTAAGCAGTTGATTTTGTAGCTTTTGCTCTCCTAATTTTCTCATCTGTCTTCTGTTTCCACCTTACCCTTTTAAATTCATTCTGTTGCTTCTCTCATTTGATCCTGTAGTATTTTTTGTGACATTATATTCCCTTCAACCCCTCTCCCTGAACTATTTGGCCCAATTTGCTCTCCTGTTTAATCCATTGTGTTCAGTTCCTTCCATTTCATACTGTGTGACAAACAGTTCTTAGCAGTCACCTGTTATATCACACACTGTTCTAGTGTGAGTGCAGATAACCCTTTCTATTAGCAAAAACTTGATATACGGAGCTCAAATTTGATGGAGTCAAAGCAGCTCACGTGAATACCAGCAAATTGAGTCCCTTATCTTCTGAAATGAAAGCTTTTTTTTTCCTAACAGAAATACTGACTCTGAGACCAGTAAGAGAAGCACTTCTCGAAGACATTATGAAAGCTTAAAGACTTAATAGTTTTCTAAATAATATTACAGCAAAACAACAGTTGAATTATAGTGGTAAAAGTTCCGTATGAGTCTCCTTAAGTTTGTAGAAGTGTTAAAAAATGTCCCATTGACAACATTTCAGATTGGCTTCAAGATTAGAAGAATGTGATTTTTTTTTCTTTGCCCTCTGATAAGGAAGGCAGAAGGAATGGTGACTTCCAGATTCCTTTATATCTAGGAACTTATTTAAATTAAAAAATAAAAAGTGAAAGGCAAAATATTTGTGCATTTAATCTAATATTCACTATCTGTTGACATAATCATTCCCTATGCAATCAGATACAATTTCAATTAATAGTTTTAATTAAGTGCTGTTTTAACCTTCAATCTTCTTCTCCACTTTTGCTGCTACAGTCCTCAATGATGAACTGTTGATAGCTCTCTTTATTATTTTCCTTTCTCCTCCATTTAAATTTTTGCTGATTAAGTTTTGTATTTGCTGTTAATACTCTTTTCTTCTTATCCTAATTTTATCCTTTTGTTAGAGATAGTCCATACCACCAGTCCTGTTCTTGTTCTTTAAATGGCTTTTTTTTTTATTTTTGCTGTTTTATTTCTACACCTTTGTTTATTTTCAAACATACTTCAAATATATGTATTTATTTCAATGACATTCAAGTGTGTGTTTATTGTGTACAAAATGGAAAAAAAATGGGGGGTTTTTTGTTTTCTTTTTTTACCACAAAACCTGCAATTTCAGCCTACGTAGAGCTTCCAATCTTTTTCTTAAAAAAAAAAAATTGGTACACATGTTCAGTCCAAAATCTGGGCATCACTCTGTGAGTGGTAAATTTTGAATTGCTGAAAAATTCTAGCACATTTGAAAGGAAAAAAAAAAAAAAAAAAAAAAAAGAGATATCAAAGACAATAAGCTTAAGCAAGATTTGTGAAAATTAAGCTTCCCACTTGAAACACCCCGTTAATGCCCCTGTGGTGGAACACGGCAGTGCCACACTGTCCCCTGCTTGAAAAGAGTGAATCCACGTGAGGGACCGATTTTGGAAACCACGCTTCGTTAGCTCTGGTGATCACACAAGTGTTTATAAGACATTTGAGCAGCACATAAATCGACATATAAATATTTCCCTGTGAGCGGGGCAGAGGGAAAGCCCCTGCTCCAGGAATAGCCGTGCTTGCTGTGCACGGCTCTGTGCACAACCACAGTGAATGCAGACAAACCCAGCGTGCCGGGGGAGCAAACAAATCCTTGTCCCCTGCTGTTTCCTTAATAGCTTTCATTAGTGGTCAGAGATGGCAGTACTTACATTCTTTTCTCATAAGAAGAAATTGTTCTTATCTTCTCAATAGGGACCGTGAATGTACAGTTCATTTGCCAAACTGAGCAACAAAACTTTTTTTTTTTCTTTCCAATGGAATCATTGCCATCACAGCACATTCATTCTTTCCCCTCCATAACATAAATTTAAGGAAATTTTTGTGGGTGATTGTTTTTGTTTTTTGTTTTTTGGTGGGGTTTTTTGGGGGGTTTTGTTTGTTTGATTTTTGTTGTTGTTGTTTTGGGGTGTTTTTTGTTTTTGTTTTGGTTTTGGTTTTTTTGTTGTTGTTTTGGTTTTTTGTTTTTTTGGGAATCCTAGATTTTGGCTTTTTTTTTTTTCTGGCGATACATGCTGACCTTTTGACTTTTTTTTCACATTTTCAAAACTCAAATACAATTTCTGCACAAATGTGATTTGGTGTCATTTAAGATAAAAGCAGGATGTTTAATTTAGCAAGAAATTTGTGTTCTTATGGTGCATTCTAGGATAGACTTTTTACATCACCAACTTTCTGGATCATATCCTCTGTTTTCACTTAGTCACATGTCATGTAAGAAATTCCACAATATTGAAAATTGTTCTCTGTGGTTTTTACCTTTCATTTCTTCATCTGCCTTACAAAGGCAATTTTTAATCTGGTCCTCACTTCCATAAAATTTTTAATACACTTATCCTTACAACTCTCTTCACAGTTAGTGAAATTACAATAGCCCCATTGTATATGTCGTAGCCATCTAGAAAAACAGAACTGCAAAGTGTGTAAAGAAGTCAAGAAGTTGTCTCCTCCATCTCCCTGTGATAATACAGGACATCTAAGCCTGTGTTAAAATGTGGCAAAGAGTATGTGCCTCATTTGGCCTTTAAAACCTTTAATGTGTATTTGTTCGTTTGTTTCTCCTAAACTATGGGATCTTGGGCTTCCTTAACTAGATACTATATTTCATATAATTTATGCAGTTTGTCAGTCTTCTGTACGACAAGCTGGTCTTTTAACATGTTTGTGGTTCCTCTCTGCTGAAAGCTTTCAAGAAGAATTCCTTCTGTTCTCTCGGTCAGCTAGAAAAAGATATTTGCACTTATCTACTGAATTCTACTCCATGCATATCTCTCTTTACAACCAAGCTCTAAGTATGGTTGTTCAACCAGTTCTACCCTCAACTTTTCACAGTTTCCTGTATCTGCAGTTTACTTCTGAAATGGCATAGGAGATAGTGTGGCAAGACTTAATAAAGCAGAATATATGATATTTACTGTGTCTCCTATGCAGACAGTTTTCTCACAGAAGGTAATTACCTCTCAGAATTTACTTAAGCAGGTTCGTTCTTTCTCCTCTGCTGCTGAACTTACACTTTCTTTTTCCCAGGTGGTGTTTCTGAACTAACAACTCTCTTTATACTCAAACAACCGTGGAAAACCTGTGAGCACTTGTAGAAGGGCACAGAAGCAAGAAAGAGGCAAAATCCCATCTATCTGGGGACATAAAATGGAAGCTTTTGTGTACCCTTTGTGAAAATGTTCTGTGTAGGTCACAGGTCACCAGTCCAAGCTGCCTAAGCTTCTGTAGCCTTGAGACAGCGTGCACAGTGGCTGTACAATGACTGTGATGTTGAACTGATTCCATTTAGTTGGTGTTCTTAGACTACAGAGTTAAGTTGTCCATTGGCTACTACTTAAAGCCTTTCCAGCTTTTCTTGTGGCACAATTAGAGCTACCAATGCTGCCAGGCAAATGTGTAAATTAGAGTAGAAATGTGGGCTGGATATTGGACTCTTCCTCTTTTATTCTGTGAGTCATTTAGTGACACCATATTTTCTTTTATTTTCTGGTAAGCTTGTCATCACAGAGTTTTTTTAAGTGAAAGCAGTCAGTCTTCTGGTTTAACACCCTTTTCCATCTTTTATAATTTTTGATGCCAGTCTCACAAGCATAAGCACATGACAGAACACATCCCTAGACTGTAGCTGGATTGTGCCTAGACAGCACAGACTTGGGATTATAAGAGTTATTTCTAACAGAAGTGCTATATATTTCTCACATCTTTGCTTTTGGGATTAATAAAGTGATGAACTAATTTTCCATTTGATAAATGAGAAGATTAATTTATAAGCAGCATGGCTGGAATCCTTTTCCAACAAAATATCAGGAGTGGTAACATGCCCAGTCAGCATTATTCACTACTGACAACTTGAACTTCGAATTTCAAGTTCAGCTATAATTTTTCACTAAATTAGTTAGCTGAAAACCTGTGTGATGATTAAATGTTATTGCTATTTTAATGAGTTACAAAACACATGATGGTCAGACATGTGACAGAAACCTTTAAAAATAAACTTAGAAACCTTTAAAAATATACCAAAGGGATGACATTGATAAAGTCTGTCAATAAATAAAACACTGATTTAAACGACCCTGGGCCTTATTCGTCTTTTTGGACACTTGAAAAAGTCTATACATTGGAACAGAACTAACAGTGAACTGCTAGTGACACATTTCCAAGTTACTCTCAGTAGTATTTATAGACAGCTGATTCACTGAACTAAAATTTAGAGTGGAGTTTGAAACATTTTCAGCCAAAAAGTGGTGGAATGGCTTTTCCCTCTAAACATAAATTTAGCCACAATAAAGCTAGTTTCTTTTTTTCTAACATTGAATGTTGTGATAGGTATGATTTGCAAATTCCATTCAGGCTTCTATTTCTCTTAAATAAATTCTAAAAACAGAAATAGCAACCCAAAATTTCGCAGTTTAATTCTTCCATTGCCATATTCTGTAAAAAATGTATGTAGCTTTTTACAGGTAACAGACTTACTTTAGACTATGAAATTTATATTTAGTCTACTTTTGGCTAAATTACTGAGGTCACAATAACTTTTTGCTGTTCATCAGAAGTTATCCAAGACAATAATATGAACCCATTCCAAAAATCTGCATAAGGAACTTCCCTAATTTTGGACTTTTTCTTGGGACAAAATGCTAAAAATTTTGATGGCCACAGTCTGATAAAAGCATTTTCTGGTTTTAATTTTTTTTTTTTATCCTTCTGATAAAAATGTTCTTGATGTCTATTTTGAAAACTATTAACTGTCTTCTCATCTGGCATCCTGATATAATAACCAGAATTAAATAAATCCTACACAGGAATCCACAGTGTCTAAATCCAGACAGTACCCTGCAATCACTCAGGAAACTGGTGCAGTCCTAACAATGTCCAGACCCTGTCCCAATCTTGAATTAAAATTCTGAATAATAATGTAAACCCAGCTGAAACAAGAACTTGTCTTTATGAACTTTTTTCTAATTCTAAATGTTTTTTCTTGTATAATTAGAGAAAAATTAACTCTGTTTGACAGGGTGCTTATAGGTTTAACATAGGGGTACCTTACTTGTGCTATTAGATTTTTCTTTTCATTTTTAAAATCTATTTAATTAATAAATTATGGGGGAAAAAAGGTAGTATCTCCAGATGTAATATAGATTTAAATTTACTAGATATAACCATATCCAGAAGTTGCAGAAGGCAGAATATTTATTATAAGGTTCTCTGCTGTACAGGAAGTGCTGTGTGTCCATGGGATCTGACGTCTCCAGATCTTGCTCCAGATGTAAATGCTTAGGTAGCCCTGTGTTGGTCAAATCTTCGCAGGGTTTTTGAATCAATGTTTAGGAACTGATTGTTATTTCAAAGTATCACTCGCTCTTTTTCAGCATGATAATGATATAAAGGTGAGCCTTTCTTTTTCTGCCATCAGCTGGAAATAGAACACATTTCCTTGATTCTACTAAGTTTGCATAGGTCTCTTTCACTTTCTTTCCATATATACTGAATGCTCAGCCATCAGAAAAAATGTAAATTGGAAGTGCAGGCTTGGTTTTAATTCGCAATAGAATCCAAGGTGTTCTATTTGAAGAAAACAGTTGATTTCTCTGCCCTGACATTTTTGGACAGGAATTTAATTTGAAAAGACATAAAAGTTCTGTGAAGGAAAGAAAAAGGGTTTAGGTAAGAGGTCTCCCTGTCATAAGGTTTTCCTTTTCTTTCCACGCTTTCTTATGAAAATTTGGAGGCCTCTTTGGTAGTTATAAAGTTTTAGTGTACATTTGTAATGAAAAGGAAGTTAATTATTGAGATTATTGCCAACTCTTCCATTTTTCCCAGCCTCTATTACATCCAGTATGTTGACCATCATCATAGTACTTCACTGGCAAAACCAAAACCAAGCTGGTAGTACAGATCAGCTCAGGTGATACTCAGTGAAGTGCTGCCTTCTGCAAGGGTTACGTATTGGCAGGCAGGATAATGGCAGAAAGCAATTCTCCATTTAGAAAACAGGATAATTTGAGGGGGAAAAAAATAGCAAACAACACACACAAAAAAAAAAGCCTGAAATTACTATGGTATTGAATATTTGTCAAGCTGTTTATAAGCAGTTCATACAGAGGTTTCAAAGGTAATATCAGCCCACTGCAGCATTGACCAGTGAGTCACTATGTGTTTTGTTTAAAAGAATAAGAGATTAGCTTGAATCTTTAGTGTTTCAGTTTTGTGTTATTAGTAAGAAGGCAAAAATATTTTTTTAGAAAAATCACTCGTTAGTGACAAGAATAATCTGTGCTAGAATTTCTTGTTCAACTTAAAATTATTATGGCAACTGGCAATATTTATGTAACATAGAGTAGCGCCTAGTTTTAGGAAGGCATGAGCATCACAAAACATTTAAAATGGGAGAAATACAGTAGCAAGACATTTTAGTTACTTGTAAAGACACATCAGCCAGTGGATTGCATATATACCTCTCAAGAATGCCTTTGGAAATTTGCTTTTTCCTGCTTTGAGACAAGCTTTTTGTCCTCACAACACGTAAAGCACTGAGAAGCCAAATGTCCATTTCTCTGTGGAAAATAAGCAAAGCAACTAAAGAAGAAAAATAAATCTATCTCCAAATCTTTTTGCATAATTCTTACCAACTTCAAAGTCCTGGAAATACAGAACACGTAATAAATCTACTGCAGTGATTGCAAGTGCATTGTGCAGAACGGCATGAGATCTGAGGGTAATTTAAATAAGGTTAATATCGTAGTGGTTAAAACAGCATGTGAAAGTTGCTTGCTGTAGCTTATGTCCTGTTTTCATTCTCATTCCATGCCAAGCCAAATCTCCTGATGAACATAACTGTGAAGTTATTTGTGCCAGTATTCACAATTTTTATAACAGAAACTAAGTGCCAGTTCTTCTTGAATATGAGGAGAAATAATCCATAATGACTTTGTCAGATTATTGGAATACATACATATGTATTATAACAGCAAGTGTAGCTGCAAAAATTGAAAAATTTTGTAAGTACCAAGAGACTCATAAATGTCAGGAAGAAAATTCAATTGTCTTCAGCATTCAGATTTGAGAAAACCCACAGCAAATTTGCCATCATGCCTAGAGATCAAAAGGTGTCCTTGTCATTTTTCAGAATTAATTACAGGATCTTGACGCACTTCTAAAATGATTCTATGAAAAGAGAGAAACTTTGCCAAAATTTTATATTGAAACATTACAAGCTTGAATTTAAACATTAACTGTCATTACAGAGAAGTTGAATAGAATTTAACTATGTCAGTAGATTGATTGATTTATTGGCTTGACAGTGCATGGCCAGTATTGTGATAACAAAAAGTATGTCCCAAAAAGTTATAATAGAAAAGACAGAAGACAAGATTAGGAGATTGAGGTAGAATAAATACTATAATGGGAATAAATAGAATTCTACACCCAGAGGAATCTTCTGGGTTGTTTTGGTGTGGTGTGGTTTTTGGTGTAATAATGAGAGGTGCTCCAGCACAAGGAGGGAAACTATGAAGAAAAATAATATATAAAGGGAAAAATGCTGGGGAAAAGAGAATATACAAAATTACCTTAAGACAGTAAATTGAGACAGAAGAAAAAGAGCAATCAGATAGTCTTTGCAAGAGAAAGTTCATTCAGAATCAGAGAAATTTCTCTTTACAGCCATAGATTTGTAAATTATAAAATTATTGATAGGAAAAATTGTTGCAGTGGGGTG
>VYZQ01045753.1:0-35355 GCA_013400655.1 Mystacornis crossleyi | reverse complement strand
AAAAAAAGTGAGAAATATTAAGTCCCATCAGTATTCACTTCAAAGAAAGTAACTGGAAAGCAAAGAAATTAACTAGAAGCAGCAAATGTTAATAAATGCTTAAGGTTAGGCCCAGAAAGCACACAAAAATACACCTAGAAGGATTATTCAGTTCTGACCATTGCAGTAATACAGCACATAGCAATCTAAAAGTAACCCCATGATAAAAGCTGTTAATAGCTCTGCCTTCTGACACATGCAAAACACACGTATGTTAGCATACTCTGTGTTAGCATGAACCCACAACTTCGGTCTATCACAGAAACTCATTTCAAAAAAACACACTTCCTAAGGAAAAAAAAAACCAAAAATCATACACACACACACAAAAAAAATCCACACAAAACCAGCTGTGTGTGTATGACAGGGGAAATGCCCAGAACCATGCTCTGCCCCACCCAGAGCACGGGGTCTGTAAGCTTTTAGAAGCTCTGGCAGGGCTCTGCGAGCACCTTTAGCACCTCTGTGTGACCCCTCACCTTCCTTGCAGCTGAGACCCCGGCCCTGCCAGCAGTCCCTCCCAGGAGCAGGCAATAACCAGCTTTGAGCTGAGCCACTGCCTGCAGCTCTGCCTCAGGGCATGCTCCACCTGCATGAAATCCAGCTGTAGGGCTGGCCAAAAAATGCCCCTCATGACACAAGACACTGATCCACCATGAACCTGCTTCCTCTTCACATGTGCCGTGTGAACTACCGAGGTAACCAGCCACCACCAGGCTTCCTGCACGATCAACAATTGTCTGTTCCCAAAAAGCTGGCACAAAAGCACACAAATTCCTCATTCTGTGCTGTGACTTGCTCAGAAGAAATACAGTTGTCACCCAATAACTAAACAGAATCAAACCTCTACTGGTGGAGTGAGCCAGCAATGACAGGTTTTTTTATTAATGACCACAAAACCACTGCTTCACACAGCATTCAAGGACAGCCTATAGCCAGCACTCTAAGAGGTATTTGTAATGGCCAGGAAATTTAATGATGCACTTGTTCTTCCTGCATCTCTCCCAAGAATATATCGCACTGTGCTCAGATAACAAAGGCCTACCTTCAGTGGTGCCCCAGTGGGCACTAGCTGCCTGAAATGGAAGGAAAAAAAGGATGAAGTTAAACTATGAATCAGCCAGCCAGTTTAGCAAGCTGACCTACAGATGCAAAAACATCCACCTTCCACATGTCATTGAGACTGCCAAGCTGCTAAGTGCTCCTTGAGGGTCTCCAAGAGCAGCTCTGGCAGAGAGATATTTTGTGCTTGAATACATCTTGCATAAGCTTTATTGCTAAAAGTTGCCATCAGTTCAAACAGCCCTCAAAGTCTGAAATTGGTCTGACCAGTTCTCTGTTCCACGGACCCATTTCTGCCCCCCATTTCCCCAATTAACATATATTTCTCTAAATTTAGTCTTAAGCTTATGATCAGACCCTATTAGCGTTCTGTTTCATCTCATACCTTACTAGTTACAATGAGAATGTAAAAGAAAATAATGAAATAAAATCAAAAATTAAGCATTCTCCCACAGTATACAGAATCAACTTTGCAACTCACTTTCTCATGAAATTAACTTCTTCTTACAGGGGTGAGATTTAAAAAAAAAAATTATTAATGCTATCAAGAACTGAAGTAATGGAAAACCAGGAGCATCCATGGGTCTGGATGTTTGGCATATTCTAATCACAGGAGTCCTTCTCTCATTCACATGATTTTTTCATGGAGTTTTAACCTTGCTTCAAACCATGGCATTTCAGTCACAGCTAGATGCAGAGTCAACATGAAATAGTAACGGAACTGCAAGTTGATTTCTGAAAATTAAAAATCAGGACGAAACCAACAACACAATTCAATTAAAATGCAATAATAGAATCAAAGTAACTCCTCAGTGGAAAATGGAAGCCACTTGGCCATGTTGAAGTTCATGAGGTCCACACAGCCCCACCTCTCCAGCCAGCCCAGGACCCTCTGGATGGTGTCCCTTCTCTTCAGCATCAACTGCCCCACACAGCCTGGTGTCGCTGGCAGACTTGCTGAGGGTGCCCTCAGTCCCACTGTCCATGTTGTGACAAAGATGTTAAACAGCACCAGTCCATTCCAACCCCTGAAGAACAGCACTCATCACTGGTCTCCACTTGAGCCGTTGACCACAACTCTTGGATTCCTAATCCACAGAATGCTCCATCTGTCAAGTCCATTTCTCTCCAGTTTAGAGAGCAGGATCCTGTACTGGACAGTGTAGAACACTTTGCACAAGTCCAGGTAGCTGACATCAGCTGTTCCTCCTCCACAGACTCTGATGGTGCCCAACACAGAAGGCACCCAATGTTTCAGGCACTGTTTGCCCTCAGTGAAGCCTGCCACCATCACCTCCTTATGTCCCCTGGGTCTCAGCACAGTTTCCAGGAGGATCTGCTCCATGACCTTGCCAGAGGTGAGACTGACTACCCTGTGGTTCCCCAGGTCTTCCTTATTTCCCTTTGTAAAAATAGGGTCTGTGTTTCTTCTTTTCCAGTCAGTGGGAACTTCACCAGACTGCCACAACTTCTCAAATATGATGGATAGTGGCTTAGCCACCTCATCCACCAGTTCCCTCAGAATCCATAGATGTATCTCATCAGGTTCATGGACTTGTGCACCTTCAGGTTCCTTAGATGGTCTTGAATGTGTTCTTCTCCTACACTGGGTGGTTTTTCATTGTCCCAGTCCCTGCCTTTGCCTGCTGTGACTCAGGTGATGTGGCTGGAGCTCTTGCCAGCGAAGGCCAAGGCAAAAAAGCCACTGAGTACCTGGCCTTCTTCATAGCCTGTGTAACTAGGTCTCCCACTTTCTTCTGGAGAGGGCCTACATTTTTCAAAGTCTTCCTTTTATCACCAACAAACCTATAAACACTTTTCTTGTTGCCCTTGATGTCCCTGGCCAGATTTAATTTTGTTAGGGCATTAGCTTCGCTAACCTGATCCCTGACTGCTCAGATAACCTCTCTGTATTCTTGCCAGACTACTGCCCTTATTTCCACCTCTGTAGGCTTCCCTCTTNTCTTCAGCATCAACTGCCCCACACAGCTTGGTGTCGCTGGCAGACTTGCTGAGGGTGCCCTCAGTCCCACTGTCCATGTTGTGACAAAGATGTTAAACAGCACCAGTCCATTCCAACCCCTGAAGAACAGCACTCATCACTGGTCTCCACTTGAGCCGTTGACCACAACTCTTGGNGGCCTCCTGGTGTTTTTGCCTGACTTAATCTTTGTTGGTATGCATCGCTTCAGAGCTTAGAGGAGGTGACCCTTGAATATTAACCAGCTTAGGAGAGCCTGTATCCTTCCACTGCAACCCTTCAGGAGGCATCCCACCATGTCTCCATAATGCCAAAAGGATCAAAACCCTCTAACTCCTGTTTATCCCCCGTGCCACGAGTGTTTGCACAGAGGCATTTCAGCTGGACCCCCAATGAGGGTGACTTTCCTGGCTGCTGCTGCTCTCCAGGTGCTCTCCTGCTGACCTCCCATCCCTCCCCAGGCTCTGGGTATCTCCTTCTGGCACTGGCACCAAACTGGTAGGAGTGGGATGAACTGAGGTTCTCCTCCCCCAACAACTTCAGTTTAAAGCTCTATTCAGCAGCTTGAGAAATACAACACTCAAAATAGAACTGATGTCTGACCTTTATCTGCCTAACTACTAACAATTTAACAAAATTAAAAAAGAAAATAATGAATTTTTCTATTTTCATCCTAAGTTTCATCTATTTTCATCCTAAATTCAAATACATGAATCAAAATAATCTTTAGCAAAAAAGTCCGTGAAAACACCTGCACAAAATTCATTTTAAAAGATTTTCAACCGTGTTTTCCAATAAGGGAATTGAAGTTAAGCCAACCTCAGTTTGCTTGTAGACCTCAGGATTCTGGCTGTAAATCTTTGCTATCTGGTTTCCTGTAAAACGCTGAGAAAGAAATGCAAATGCTTAGAAACACAAACCCTAAATGGAGTCAATAATCATTAACTCTGTGTAATGAGTTCAGAACATTGCACTTTGGATATTTAATTTGCCTGATGCATGATGAAAGTCAGTGCACAGCAGGCAATCTGCACTAAACAGGGTATAACACATAGTCTCATTATGAGAATTTTGTTCACCTTTTGAAAAAAAAGGCATATGGAAAAGCATTACTATCCATAATTTACATTTCAGAAATGACAGTTCAATGGAATGAATCACACTTATTCTGTGCACAGGAACCAGCACAATTCAAATGCTGCCTTCAAATCCTTGAAAAGGTTTAAGCTACACAATCTACGTACCTGCCTGTGAGGCAGGTGAATTGAAATTAAAGCAGGACGTTTCATACTCAAAGCAGAAACTCCAGCAGAGGCTAAAAACAGCTGTAAGAATATTTATTTTTCATCCATGTATTATGTCAAATAATCAAAAAAACCTTTTAACACTGAAACCTTAACATTTAACAAGTGAAAAATAAACTGTTAGTGACATGCAAAGTCTGATTTCAACATTGGCCATAAACCTCCTACAATTATTCAAAAACAGAAACATCAGTTTGGGAGGTTAAAGCCTTATTCTGTTGAACCAAGAGTATGAGTAGGCAGGTGCTGAGATGCCTGGAGGGCAGCCCTCCTCCCACGCCATAACTCATTGCCGCAGTTACAGTTGGAGGGAAGAGTCAGGAAGAGGAGACAAGTGACAGCATATCTATGACAGTGTTCCAAACCTCTGAAACAGTTCTCTTAGGCCAACAGCTGCTTGTTAGCCTCCAGGGAATATTAAAAGGCCAATCTTTAAATTGCAGAAGTACCCTAGAGCAGTGATCCACAAATAGGTGGATGGATTTACCCTAAATAAACCTGTAACAAAAACTGAACTGCCATCCCCATAGAAATGTGGCTACACAAGATGCTCCCAGGGGACAACCAGGCCCTGAGATTTTAAGCATGGCTACCAAACACTATATTTGGGAACCACTGGCCAAACGTTCACTCCAACTGCCTCCTGTGGCAAGATTTTCAGTGTTTGGTTCATTTCACTGTAAAATTTCCATACCTTCCTTTGTGAGACTAATGCAAAGCACAGTATGGTTGGAGTTTCTTCAAAAGCTCTGTCTTTCAGAGTTAATGGCTGATGGTTACCTGCTGCAGTTCCCTGTGACGATAGAATTGTTTGTATCACAGGATTCTGCTGGGAACTTTCTCCCCATCCATTCCTTACCTCATAGGCCCGGGAGCCAGTGACACTGGCCAGGTGCTGGGCTCCCCCCACGGCTTTCTCCAGCGCTCTGCACTGCGAGGCTGTGCTGGAATCCATCCAGATGGGACTGTTGCTGACTGAAAAACAGCCCTGTAATGAACAACACTCTCTATTAGGAAGTCTGATCTCTGAGAAGTCCCTGCTAGAGTAATAAAAATACAGCAGCCATGTGTATCAGCTCACGGCCCAGTTCTCTGACGCGCCTTCTTGCCCTTCTCTCAACAATTGCAGAAAGTAGATATTGGGCAGAATGTTGGCCAGCAATGAAAAGTTCAACCCAAAGTTTGCCTCAGAGGGAAGCAACATTCTTTTCCTGCTGTCACTTCACAGACCCTGCAGCACAATGTCTCAGGACATCCTCTGCTAGTCAAAGCTTCATCCCTTTTCAGAACTCCTCTGCAAACCATCAGATTATCTTCCCACAGCTCTACTAACACATTAGTGCATGGCATAAACCTTCTGAAATACAACTGAGGCTTAATACACTATTTATTCCAGCATTTTAATGCCATTTCCATGAGTGTTGCACAGATGAGACAGTCCCAAAACTAATGATTTAACACATCAGTTACACAAAAGTCTCCCCTTCAACATACATCTGTCCTTTCTGACCCTGAAGTAAGGAAGGTAAGGGTCTTTCAGAGGAAAGCTGATTCCTCCCTATTTTTCTTTTCAAATAAAAGGTTATCAGGTCTATGTTCAAAACTTACTAATCAAACACATACAAAATGTTGAGGGTCAACGAGGTAATTGGTTAGAATTTTAAGTACACAGAGCATTACACTTCCATCCTTTCAGAGGTAAGTGTAAACTGGTCTTTTTTTAATAGATAAATTTTCTTATGAAATCACTTACACATCCTGCAAGGAAACTCAGGTACAACAGTCTTTTTCACCACAATTTTTTGTTAATACAAATATATTAAAAACGTAAAATATTTACAGATTGTTTACAAAAGTACTGCATTTTCTAAAAGAACAAACAGGCTGTTGCTCTGACACAGAAAGATTCTGGGACACACAGTGGCACTTGTAAGCTTTTAAAGCAGCATATACTGCCATTCAGGAGAAAATGAAATGTCAAAAGCCCTGCAACTGAAGGAATAACTGCTACATTTCATTTATGCTACCCAGCCAAACTAGAGGAAGGAGAAAAGAAATGTGTAAGGATCAGAAAAAGGACAGTGCCACTCTCCCTTCACCTTACCTTTAGTGATTGATGTAAAGGCAGTTCAGATGATGCATTCTTTAAAATCTGGATGCTCCCTTTTTTCCAGTACACACTCCCATGTTGCTGTAGGAAATACAGAAACAGGAGTTGCAGATGCCCTCCCAAGCTTCAAAGTTCATATTCTGATCCTACACTCTAAGGAACAAAAGAACTCTCTCCAAACTAGCACCCAAAAATCCTCCTTTTCAAATCAAGCATCTCATAAAAAAATCTTTAAGACTGAGCAAAGCAGACACTAAACCAGAATATTATTTTTAACTACAGAATCTTCTAGTGGGAACTATTATTATATCGCTGATGGCATTAGATACTTATTTGAGGGCTCTTTGAGCTGTACCCAGGGCTCCACAGATTTAGTTCTGTGCTATTTCAGCACAGCTCCCTGATCCATCAGTTACAAGCCTGTCCACCTTGCTGGAGGGTGGGCAAAATAAAGGGAATATGGGCAGTCTGGAAATGCACTCCCTTTTTTCACTTGAGTAAGGTGGGGTTACTTGGCAGTCCCCAACTTCTGCTCCACTGAAGAATTCATAACAGAGCCTTGATATCAGCTCTTATTTTCAGACACTTTGCTCAGACTTTCAACTGCAATCAATGAAACACGGAGATGAAAGCAAGGGGTTTGATTAATTAGCCCCAGATACATCAAGATGAATAACCTAAACCTCGCATGTCAGAATTAGCTATAGCTTTGGTGCTGTCCTCACCCTGAATATCATCTGTGAAAGTTATAAAAGCCTTTGTTGATTCATTGGAGTGCTAGGAGGAGACTGGCTAACTGACTAAATGCCAGGGTGGGTTTTATAAATCTCAAAAAAAAAAGGCATTATGCACTACAGGCTAAATCACGGCAGCATTTTTGTTATTTCTGCATCAAATACTCCCATCATTTGGGTTTTGTTGTTTCTGGGCAGATCCCTGTCCTAATCAAAAAAAATCATCTCAGTGGGATGTTACTGTGTTTTTAGCAAACTGTGCTCCTTGCTGTTTTTTCCACCCCATTTTCCACAAGCACCTGGATCTGCTGAAATTCAAAATGAACAAAAATTAAAACAACGGGAAGCCAAGCAGTTCTGCACTATGCTGATCTAAACAACTGCACTGCAAACCTCATCCTCCACTCCCACTGTCTTCTAGTGATTGCTTTGTGTGCTTCAGGTGTCAAGTTCCCCTGAGGAATGTGTCTATGGATGCTTATGTAGAAGTTTAGATCTTATTTTATGCCATTACAGCCTTCTGCCACACAAGTGTTTAAATTTATCATTCGACTTTATACTCTATGAAAGAAATACAGTAAAACTGAACTTTTCTTTATAAACTAACCTGGCCAGCACCAGACAAAGCTCTGACTTGAGAGAAGTTAAAGCCAGAAGACTTCATCTTCTCCAAGATCATATCCAGAGCCTACAACAACAAACAGAATCAAGAATGACAGTAATGAGCTATCAAATTATGCATACTCACAATCTGGAATTAAACAGTAAATTCATGTCATCACTGATAAGAGTTCATTGGCAGATAATGAAAAATTAGCTAATGACTATGGACTCCTCAAAAATCTGCATAAATTAATTTATTGAGTGAAAGTCCATAAAAGAAAAGTTGAGTCACACAGGGGAAAAATAAGATCTTTAAAGAAGCTGAATCACAAAGATCCGTTCTTTGAATCCTAAATAAGAGGCAAAAATTAAAGAATTCCAATTCATTAAAAAGCACTTTTAAGAGTGCTAGACACAAAGCAAGATTATCTTTTTCTGTTCTTATTTTTGAAAATCTATGAAATCTTAATGGGGTACACCCTGCACCCCATCCTACAACACATTAGGTAACCTCAGTTTCAGCAAATTCACAGAGCCTTTAACAGAAGGCTAATTCAAGTGATTTTAGCACTTCAAGCACATAGGTAAATTTCGTTCTTGACACATTTTTCTGAAGTTTAAAAATTAATCTATCTTTAAATAGTTTAATTTAGATCAGCAATTCCCAGACTCTCTTGACAAATGGACCACTGCAAGACTTCCAAAGAAATATCATATATACCTATTTCATCATATTACTAATTTAATAATTACAACCTTTCGTCTTCATTATGGTTCAAAAAACCAACTGCAAGAAAATTTACCAAACCTTTGTCAGCTACTGTGGATTACCAGCTGGGGGTTCTGTGACCTTTCAAATATTTTAACTATTCGAATCCCTCAAGTAAGACAAATTTACATAGTACCATGTGAGAGTAAGTGTTGCAGAATCTGCACAGAAGTAAGGAAGGCCTTATTTTAAAATAGAAAAAAAATGCTGTACTTCAAAATAAACATCAGCCAAAGTTACTGGGAATCAGTAAATAAACTGCCCTTTAACTACTTATGAGTTGCGACATCAATCAGCAAGCAAAGCTTATTCTAAAAAAAAATAGTTTCAATAACCTGGATGCTACAAAAACACAGATTTAAGCAAGGCAAAGTGACAGCTGCCCCATTTGTGTACGAGAGAAAAAACACCGAAAGTCTTTTTTTCAAATCAGGGAAAGTCAGGAAGGAATTTCACACACATAGAATGCTGTAATAGTAGAGAGTGAAGAAACAAACAAAAAATCCCATCAAAACGTTAGCAACTTCTACTATGTTTGTTGACAGCATTACTATTTGCATACCAAAGACACAGAACAACACTTCAAAGAAACAGAATATAAGCAAAAGGACTATGTTGATTTGAGTGATGAGTTCCACTTTTGCTCAGGATAAACTTTCATTTCTGCAACAACAAGGAAAAAGTTCAATTATATAAAGTTTGTTCATACCTTGACCCACATAAGCACTGGTGAAGTGACTGTCAGTCTGTCACTGTGAATACAGACTCCACCTTGAGTCCTACAGAAAAACGGGATTTTCTCTTGGTAAATTCAGCCACTTTTTTTCCCTGCCAAGCAGAGTTCTTCAAGTTTATTAATGACCAAAGAGAATTTGCCATGCTTTTATGTTAAGTGCAAGGCTTGGTATTTGAAACATGAAAAAGTAAAAGCCAGCTCCTAGGAGGTGACATGTTTGACCCAATTGCAAAGTAAGTAATTTTCAAGGAAAGGCCCTGATCCTGAAGATCTGTGATAGAATCCATTGCTGATACTGCTCATTGGCTCCATGTAATTCATAGTTATTTCTGTCACAATTAGTGACTTGAACCCCAAAGATGAAGTTTGATTTTTGCTGTTAAAACCATCAAGTAAATAAGTGTATTTTATTGATACTTGTGAGTGGAGGGTGACATTTATCAATTCCAGTCTATTGTTTAAGTAAACAAATACTGCCATTCTGCATCTTATTGTGAGATTTGAACAACTGAATTTGTCTCCAAATGCCTTTTAGATGTTCCCCTCGTGTAATTTACTTGCTGTTCTGAGAGCATCCCACCCAGTCATGTCCACAAGTCTGAAGTCACAAAAGAAAAAAAAAATGGTTTATTTATATGTAACATTTTGGGGTACATTTTCTCAATTTATTTCCTGTCGGGAGCTCTTGTCATATTTACATGCAAGGAAGGCAAGAGCACATACTATCCTTGCAGAGTGGGAAACATGAACGTGTTTCGACCTTTTTCCATGCCTCCATACATATCAGTGAGATCAGACAGGGCAACAGTCCCCTCACCCCAATCCCCAAAGCTTTAAATTACATTATCCAAGTAAAATATAAAATATAAAAAGCCTTACTTAAATTCCGGAAGGTCCTTATCAAAATGAACATTATCCTCATAAATGACCCTCAGCTGTTCATCAATAGCAATGACTTTCAACTAGAAGATATAAAACAGGAAGTTAACAAAATTTTGTAATAATTGAATAGCACTCATAACTCATTCATAATAATTTAATTTCCACTGAAAAAATGGGAAAAAAGAAAAGATCACCCCAAGGCATACTACTCACTGAAAGTATGGGCATAATTTTACATTAAACAAGTTATTATGTGAATTTCCAGCATGTCACCAATTCAGCAACATGTAGTTTTGTTTGTATTTCCTCTCCCCATTTTCTCTCTCCTCTAATTCACAAGATCGAGCTACAGGCATGTGCTAAAGAACAGCAAACATATTACCAGGTTCATTGCTTGCATCATAGTAGCAGTTTTTCCAGTTTCTCCAAAGAATACAGTATCTTAGATTAAAGATGCCTTCTTTTTTTTCCACCTCCTTTTTTTTTGTCCCACCTGACCAAGGAACCTTACAGATCTTTTAGGGTACCTTGAACACCCTCCCTGCTCCCCACATGGTGAATAAATCAAACTCTACCCATTTGGCAAAGCTCAGAAGGCAATACATAAGTGTATTTTGAGCTTCTGCAACATACGGAAAGCAACATCGATAACTCCATTAAGCTGAACCTTCTTGTAAGCACAAATTAGAAGGGTACCACAACCTTTCTTCATCTATCTTCACTTAAGTTCACCTAGTTCTGAAGAAAGACAGTAAGAGCCGAGAAGAAAAGCAAGAAGGTAGCTCACATTATGTGCCTATTTCAACCAGGGAGAGAGTGCAAACTGCTGCTAAAGGAACTGATAAAAAAAATCCCTACAAAGACTGTCATCTCAAGGAGCTGCATTCAAATAACAAGGCCATCCCCATTTTTACCATAGTGGTGTAGGGCCATTATCTATGCCCTGGCACAACTCATTACCAACCTGCACTAGCTTAAAAATGGCTCTGACCCACTGCAGCCTAATTGGCTCTCTGCTTGCAGCATGTCCCCGTAAAAACACTCGATCGACCTAACCTGGATGTGTCTTTTCAAGTTCCTAAACTTGAGCACAACCATAATGGTGATTTATGCCCGAACACCTATTTTTAACATATTCAAGCCTCTGCACAACTTGGGCAGTTTCTATTCGCAGTGCAGCAATACTCAGCTGTGCCGACAAACCAGAATTTCAGGCAGCAACCTGAGGATCCAGGTTCACAGTCTTGATTCACACAAGGACACTTGGAAGCTGGGTTTGGGTGCAAATCCCAGCTCCTATGGCAGCAGGCAGAGGGGTCTTCATGAAGCCTGCATATGGAGAAGGGCCACAGCACTCATTTCCTGGATTTAACTCGTCCCTGGCAGGATGGGGAAGCAGGACACATTCGGACACACAACCCACTGCTTCAGATGGGGCAAGAAGAAAGGGATGAAGGGTGCATTTATGCAGCTGAAGGGGACATGAGAACAACCAGGTACATGCACTATCTGCAGGCCATTGACATCTTAAAACACACGACGTGTTGGTCATTATTATGGCTATAAACTAAAACCCAGGAAGTTCCACCTCAAAAAGAGGAAGAACTTTGTTACATTGATGGTGGCAAAGCACTGGAACAGGATGCCCAGGGAGGACGTGGAGTCTCCCTCCTAGAAGACATTCCAAACCCACCTGGATGTGGTCCTGTGTCACCTGATCCAGGTGATCCTGCCTTGGCAGGGGGTTTGAACTGGATGACCTCCAGAGGTCCCTTCCACAGAGTCACAGGATCGGTCAGGTTGGAAGGACCACAGTAGATCATCCGGTTCAACCTCCCTGTTTTAGTAGGTTCGTCCCAGAGCACATGGCACAGGATTGTGTTCAGACATCTACTGACTATCTCCAGCGAGGGAGACTCCGCAACCTCTCTGGGCAATCCGACCCCAAGGACTCCGCGATTCCGTCATCCTATGAATAATCTGGCATGAGCCGTGCCAGGCTGCAGCGGGTGCGAGCCCCGGGCAGGGAGCACGGCCCCGCTCCCTGCAGCCCCGGCCGGCACCGCGAGGAGCCCCGCACGGCAAACGCGCCGCGGGGAGGAGGAAAGCGAGCACGGAAGGCGCGGGGAGGGGACGGAAGCGGCCGAGAGGAGGAAGGCCTGGCCCCGGTCTCGCACGGAGGCCGCGGTGGCGGCGGGGCAGCGCCGAGCTCAACCCCACATCCCGCCGGGGCAGCCCGGCATCCGCCGCCTTCCGCTCCCGCGTTCGGAGCCGTCCCGGGCAGCGCAGCCCCGCAGCGGGCAGGGCTCGGAGCAGCCAGGGCGGCCCCGGCCCCGCCGCCCGGCCGGGGGAGGGGAGAGGAGGGGCGGGGGAGCCCCGCGGTACCTGCTGCGTGCTGAAATCCCAGCCCAGGTAGCAGGGAGCGGCCATGGCACGGCACTGCACGGCACGGCACGGCACGGCAAGGCCCTCGCCCTCACCCGGGAGCCGCGGCAGGGACCGGGAAGGGGGCGGCTCTGCTGGCCCGGCCTCCCCGGGCAGGAGCCGCCGGCCCCGCCGAGCGGCAGCAGCGCGGTTAATGAGTGCTCAGGGAGCAGGCAGCGGGACGAGCGCTCCATCCCTCGCACGAAGGGGCCGGGAAGAGCTCGGAGGTGATACGGTGGTGGATTGAGGCCATGGTGGGGTGATGCTGTGGTGGGGTTGTCCCGAACGCGGGTCCGTTCCCCGGTGCGCAGCCCAAATTCACACACCGGGGCGGAGGTGATGCTGTACTTCTTCCCAGTGTGCACAAGGTTGGGAGCCGGGTGGTGACCCACATAAGGCTGGCGCACAGGGCTTCAAAACTTTACACTGCTTATACATTTTAACAAACAAAGGCGTCGGCTCTCATTGGTTACAAATTACATGACTTTTCCCCGCATTTGAGTCTGGGGTCCGTTTCAGTAGGTGGTCCATAGGTCGGTGATCGCTATCGCCCACTGCCACAGTCACCTTTCCCCCAGTTAGTGCTCGGTTCTGCTGAATTCACTCTTGGTGGCTCTTGTCCAGACAGCCCATTCATCTTGGAGCTGTCTTCCCTTTTCCTTAAAACAACAGATTAGCCAAGCATACGGAATTCACAATGCAATTGCTTAATCATAACTGTCCAGCTACAGCAACTGGGTAGCAACTAAAAAAAACCTGCAAAGTTTAACACAAAGCCTTGTTCAAATCTTGAGGGAGTCAGTATCAGGATGATGGGATGGTGGGGTAATGTGACAGTGGGTCACACCATGCCAGGGCTGTGCACGGAGCTGGTGAGCACGGATAACCAGCACCCACACATGGGATCCCCAGCAGCAACACCCAGGCCGGTGAGAGAACGCCAGAGCTGCCATGCAGGAACCACCCAGGAATCAGAATCAAATCAAAACACGCAACCTCAAACCACAGTCCCAAGGAATTAATTAAATTTTAATATCCCATTACTGGGATTAATGGATATTAATGTGGGATCACAGCCCTGTTGTGGTATCACACTCTAATCAGTACAAACACACTTACACAGTATTCCATTAAATAACACAGTATTGTTACTTTGGCTGAAATACTGTTTTCTAGTTTGCCTTTTTTCACTTGGGAGGGTTGGGGAGACTTTGGGTTTTTGCATTATCTGCCATAGCATGTGACAAGCAAAGTGGTATTCCTTAATCAAAACAAGACTCATCTAAAATATGTTTCCATTCTGCAATCAAAGCAGTATCTCAGCAGAGCCCTAATGAAGTCAAATAGGTTTTGCATGCCCAGGATCTTAAATTGTTTTTACAGTATAAACACTTAATTTGCGATAGCTCAGTTGGTCAGAGCATGGTGCTAATAATGCCAAGGTTGTGGCTTTGTATGAGCCATTCACTTAAGAGTTGGACTTGTTGATCCATATGGATCTCTTCCAACTCAGAACATTCTGTGATCGTAATTATAAAATATTATGAAATTTTATCATTGACTGAGCATTTAAAAATATATCCAGTGATTTCTCAAAGTCCCGACACCCACGGGTTTATACTTTTAATATTTGTAATAATAAGTGTAAAGAACAACCTTTAGAACAATGGCCATCAGGTAGTGGTGGAATTTCCCTGCCTCTGAAGAGCTCATGCTGGATGAACTTGTCCTGAGCAAAGGTCTCACTTAACCAGAGGCTATGAAGGAAATAGTGGTTTTGAAATGTTACCAAGAACTGTTTCCTCGGTGTAATTTATACCAGAAAACAAAGGATCAAATGACACATAGAGGCTGGTCTTTTTATTACTGCAGAATGTGACTGGTGAGCCAGAGAGGAGAGGCCTGCTCAGCCCTTTCACTGGCTGCATAGTCCCTGTAAACAATAACAGATTCCAAGGCTAAGGCTTGAAGTGCTGCAATTTTCAAAAGATTAGAAAAACTGAAACTGACGCCTGTTCTGAAGAGAAATGTGAGAATGATTGCTGACTTCAGAAAAAGATAAATTAGTGGGTTTTAATTTTTTTAAGTAGGTACTGGCTAGTAGAAAGGCAACCAGAGTTTGTAAATAAATAAAGCAATCTTGTGAGCATGTAAGAATCAGTTATATTCTTCAGCAGTCAGGTCAGAATAGCCTCAAATAACAAGAAATACTTTGACTTAAACAGCACAGAAAAGCTGGGGCTGGGATAACCACCCTTGTATTACCAAATCTCCTTAAGTTAGGAACAAGAGGGCAAGACAAGTCAGGAGGAGAATCCACTGAAGGACAAAGTGGGAATGTTATTGTTGCTACTTTCACTGTTCATGTTTCTCCAAAGAAAGTAAGGAAGATTGGAGAATCAATGCCTTTCCCAGTCACTCTGTCACCCATCTTTTCATCAAGGCAGCGCTGTCTCAAATTTATTGTGTATGGAAAATGTGCATTGCTGCTGTTCTTTCTGGACTTAAATTCATGCTTGCAGATACTGCCATAGTCTCCAAAAATGTTTCTTGAAAGCAAAGAGGTTTAGCTGTAGATTTATCAGTGAAGCTGCATTCATGCACTGGTGATGTTTTAGCACTGACAAATCCAGAATTTCCAGAGGGGATGGACAAAATGCCGTTTATAATTGAAATGTCACCACTGCAGATTAACAGCTTGAGGCAAAGCACAGATTAATCACTCAAGACACATGGAGCAGACTAAAGGGAAAAGCAAGTTTATTCCCCTTTTCCTATTAACTAGTTTCTGACCTGATGGAGAAGCAATACTTCCATGCTTTCCTAGGCCCTTGGCTGTTTAGATAAGTTACAACTAGGATGCCAATTAAAGCTATTTTTCTCTTTCCCCAGTGTCAAGTTAACTGCAACTGCACATTTATTTCAGTTCATTGCAAAACATAAATTAACTGTATTCCACATTTCTACATACTGAGATTTTTTACTTTTTAGTCTCACTTCCAGTATCAAAACCTGCCTCTGATCTCAGCTGCACCCTGATATGAACTTAGATTGAACTGCACTCTTCAGCTTTGCACAGGGGAACTCCTTCGAAAACAGTGATAGCCTAAACTCCAGGCTTCATTATCATCACATCACCTGAGACATGCCAAGCTACAGAGCAGATAGACCAGACCTTTAATATAAATTAGAATGACTGTATTGACAGCAGTCCAGCTAGCCTGATTTATACTGGCTACATAATTTAATGGGGTGTGGAGGGACTCACACCTTCCCAGGAAGTCCATGGGCAACTGCAAAGCTACCAATCCTTCTGCTTCCAGCAGCAGATTTTTGGCACCTAACTAGTTATTCTAAGTAGCAGGGCAGACAAGTATTTCCAAGGTACATCAGCACAGGTAGGCACAGCAGAAGCAATGGGACAGGTAAGAGTCACTGCACAGAGAGACTTAAGTTATGAACATGCAATAAACCACAGCAGGCCATGGTAATACAAGCATTGTTAAGCCTGCTGGCACAATTATTCTTTCCCCAATATGAAACCTCGTGGCTCTTTAATCAGCCTCAGAAACATTAAACATGGTAAGCTGGGTCAGATACAAGCCAACCTTTTTGCCAAGTGACCTGAGTCACGTGCACTGCTGCTAATGAGGTGGGAGATGTTTGCAATGTTAAGCTCCAAGTAACACAACAATAACAAATTAACACATCCTGTTAAAAAAAAAAAATCTCAGCCTGAGCACTAGACCTACCTGCTGGAACCATATCTGAACAACAGCAATGCTCTAAAGGTCATTCCTTTTCTATTTAGCATTGCAAGCACTCTTATCACAAAATCTCCAGCAATGTTTAACCAAGTACTGAGAATATCAAATACCACAGTACCATAAATTAAAAGATGAAGTTTCTGTCCTTTTTATTGAGATGGCATTATAATACCAAAAGTGTTCTTCTTTCCCCAAATACGTGCTTATCTGTTTAAATTATTTTTGCACGTAATCTTGTCCTAGCCATTATGTTTGTCCATACTTCCAAATGCAGTGGAAAGTCTCATTATTCACTCTGTAAGAGTAAGAACTTGGTGTTTAAAACCAATGGATTGAGGTGGCTGATTTTTTACTGGCTATACTGTGAACACCTGAATATGAGGAACTCCTTTACTGTGCAGTGAGCACACACTGTAACAGGCTGCCCAGAGAAGTTGTGGAGTCTCCCTCACTGGAAACATTCCAGAACCATCTGTACACAATTCTGTGCAATGCGCCCTAGAACAACCCTTGAGCAGGGATGCTGGACCAGATGAGCCACTGTGTCCCTTCCAACCTGACCCACTCTGTGATTCTATGAAGGCACGTACAAAGCTCCAACAAAATCCCTGTGTAGGAGTTCCACAAGACAAAGCCCAGAGCACAGCTGTTACATAGAGACTGAAAATGTAGATTATTTAAGTATAGTAATCATTCCACAAACCTACTAGCTTATTTAATTTTTTGACCTGTGCATATTCAAAAGGCCAGGTGTGGTACTGCATTAACCAGTTAAGGCCCTTTACAGAGAACTCATGAAGAATTGGTGCAGGATTCCATTTAAGAGCACACACGAGCACACAAATAGTGGATATAAGAAAAGAATTTAAATGATAGCTCAACTACACAATCTCAACTATACCATCAGTTTCATAGGTATTGGTCAATTTGCAGCTTTTATCTAATCAGGCACATAAAATCCTCCAATTTCACTTTTATTGAATTCAGCAGAAGATGTTTTGACTTCAGTGGGTACTGAATCAGGCACTGTGGAATTGTATCTGGTTTTATATATTCTAGTTTTACAGATGTAATTTCCTTGACTCAATTAGGCTACCAGTGATTATGAAGTGCAGTACAAATTCCTCATGAGATTTCTGCATGGAAGCAAAGTAAAGGATGCTTCTGAATAACAAATTATTTTTAGGATAGTTTC
This sequence comes from Mystacornis crossleyi, assembly GCA_013400655.1. Taxonomy (NCBI): domain Eukaryota; kingdom Metazoa; phylum Chordata; class Aves; order Passeriformes; family Timaliidae; genus Mystacornis; species Mystacornis crossleyi. The sequence goes on along the minus strand of VYZQ01045753.1, from coordinate 17,749 downwards.
CTGCTCTGCACAGACTTCAAGACCATGTTTGTTCTCACAATGGTAATAGCACTTAACCATCCTCTTCGGAGGACTATCCTAACTACCTCCATTTGCAAGGCTTAATAAAGTTAACTTATGCACCCAGCAGATTTGCTTGAAGATGAATCCCAAAGTGGTTTGTGTTCTAATGCTCAAAAGCAAATATCTCAGAAGCAAGATGGTGTCATCCTGATAAAACTTTTCATTAACAACAGATTAACCAGTTCTTTCATGCTGTATTTGATTCTTATCAAATTCCACTTACAGATAAGTACATCTTATTGATTAAAAGCAATCAAAGATAAACTCATTCCTACTCAAACAATGCCTGAATTGGAAACTAATAATGGACAAACCTTGCACTTTTCAGCACCATCCTGCAAGGACCAAAAATCTTCTTGCAATCACGAGTGAATCACAGTCCTGTAGTTTCCAAGTGGAAAAATCAAGGCAGAAAAGTTATATAGCCTATACAATTTGTTTTAGACCCTGCTTGAAATTCCCACAGAATTCCTATATGCCTATTATGTCTATTGGGAGAACAAACAACCACAGGCTGCTGTCACCTCCCAGAACTGTAGCCTTCATAACTCCATGGATAGGAAACAGCCAGAGAAGTAGTTGGTATAGAGTAGGAGGCCAGGGAAACAGTGAGGGAAGACGTCAAAAGTTCATTTGTTTAAAATATCTAACTGGTAAATACGTTCAGTTTCTTCTTAGACTTGCCTCTTCACACTGTCACTTCTAAAAGGGAATTTCAGAAGTTCTTGGTGGACAAGGATAGCAGAGCTGTAAAATGAGCAACTCCTGACCCTCAGTTTTGGAGGCTGATTGTTTGCACAGGAGAGATTCCAGTCCTATCAATGAGACAACCAACAGAGGGAGCAGCCTCCTAACAAAGCAAATTTCAGCATTTTAGTTTACTTTTTGTAGCAACTAACACTCCAAAGGAATATTATTTAATCCTCAACAAGTCAAGATGGAAGAACAGAGGTTTTTAAATGGTGCTTACATCAGGCACAAAAAACCCACACAGAACATCTGCTGCATTTAATTCCTCTCAAGCAGCACAAATGAATTTGACCTATAGGGATCCAGTAACTTCTGTCTAACCACATTTACCATCCACAAGAAGAAAAAAAAAAAAGCAAAGAATGTGGTTCTGCAAAGGAAACTGGATAGCACCAAGTTCCCAACACCTGCACAGCCAAATACGTGAGTACTAAATCATAGAATCACAGGATACCAAGTTGGAAGGGACCTCAAGATGAGCTGGTCCAACCTTTCTTGGCAAAAGCATGTAAAGCACAAGGTATTTGGTATGAAACCCCCAGTGCTAACTTGGTGTTCTTGATTTAAGCCTTTAGACACACCCCGAAAGAGTGCAGGATCAGAGATATTTGGTATATGTCTGCCCACACACACTACCTAGTTATACTTACATAAAGACACAAGGAATAAAAGGGATAATTAGAATCCTATCAAGGAAATGTGAAGATGGGCTACAAACAATCCAAGCTCACCAAACCTTCAGAGTGACCTGAAGGACAGCTGGTCCCTCCCTTTGACATACTTGAACCATTTAGGTCTGAAAGCACATGAAAGATCAGGTCAGAGGAAACATCTCAAGATCATCTTGAAAACTTCCACCGTAGGATCCTTCGCCCCACTAGCAAGGACATACAGAGAGCACCAGAAATAATCTTGCACCATCAGAAAGTCCTGTGCTCTACTCACAACACTCCGTAACTGGGGCATGCTTTAAGGTTGTGCTTTCAAACAATAGAAATGTGTGTGCTCTTATCAAAAATCACACTAAAAAGTAAACAATTACTATTGATTCTACTATTACTGTCTAGAACCCAAATAATAGCAGCCACCTTGTTTCCTTCTTTGTGCTATTAAATTTTCTAACAGTAAAATAGTCACTTTCTTACACTTCAAGATCGTACTTAAATTAAAATTTAAAAAGCACTATAAAAAGCTAGAGAAAGGGGATTATCCCAGTAACTTTCATTTTCCTCTCTGTGCCAGTTAAAATCTACAGACATTTGTATTCTCTCTTTTTAACCTCCGTGAACAGTGCTGAACATGTCTATAATTCAGCACACGAATATCATGAATAATATACCTCTGGTCTCAGGTGTGCAGTAAAACCCAGTGTTACAGGAAGTGCATTCAGTTAGTTAACCATTATGAGCATTTTTAATTATCTTTAAATCAACAATTATTCCTAAAAGGTCCTCCAAACAATTTTTAATAAAAAACTAATTTACTACACACAAATTAATTAGTACAAGATAAAATTAGTTGCATCTTTTTAAATGAGATTTTGCAACCAAGGTCAAGGGCAGTAAACATCTACTTCAAGTTCTAAAAGCCACAGCTTTTGGACTATGAAGTATTCTCAATATTTTTTTTTGCCTCAAGGAAGTGAAGAATTGGTTCCATTGTGATGGAAGAAAAGACTTAAGGGAAATAGGGCACTTCAGACTTCAGTGGATAATCAAGTGAAAACCACTCAGATGATGTTTTGATCAGGAGTTTGTTCAATTAAAAAAGAACAAGTTTTGACACAAACCTAATCATGGCAATAAATTTGCAGGACCTATAGTGCTGTTCAGAGATACGTGTGCCAGTGCTAGAAAATGGCTTGGCTGCTTATATTCCTCAGCAACCTACAGCCCAAATGGAGACCTCTAACGTTTCAGACTTCGGCAAACACAGTCACGCCACTCCAATAGTGCCACCTGCTGCGTACTGGGGAAGTGTACAGGGCTCTGGAGCTCCAGGTAACTCAATTTAAAGACTGATTGACTGGTTAAAAAGAAATCACACAATGGTGTGCATGTATGACAATAGGAATTTATTTTTATTTATTATTAATACCTAAACAGGCAATACCTAAAGGGAATTCTGCTATGATATAAGAACAGAACCCATGGGTAATCCGTTTTCAAGTTTATCCCAGTGGCATAATAAGGATTAGCTACATCAGCTCACTACACATCAAAGTCACAATTAACCTCATGTACTTTCTGATGTCATGCAGGTTAGAACAGCAGTTCATTTTATTAATCATATCCTGGTTGCACATTATTCACAAAAAACACACTCACACACACATATATGCCTATATATATACAGACACACAGACATGCCTTGATGGCAAAGTGTACCTGCACAAACATACATACACACGAACCCATACACACCTCCAGAGACTGAATCAATTCCATCTCAAATCCTGTGTGCAGTTTTGAGCCTCTCACGACAAGAAAGACGTTGCTGGAGTATGTCCAGAGAAGAGCAACAGAGCTGGGAATGGGCCTGGAGCACAAGTCTGATGAGGAGCAGCTGAGAGAGCTGTGGGGGCTCAATCTGGAGAAAAATAGGCTCACGGGGGACCTTCCCACTCTCTACAACTCCCTGAAAGGAGGTTGTAGTGAGGTATGGGTCGATCTCTTCTCCTGGCTAACAAGTGACAAGAGGAAATGGCCTTACACTGCACCAGGAGAGGTTCAGATTGGATATTAGGAATATTTTTTCATGGAAAGGGTGATAAAGCATTGGAACAGGCTGCCCAGGGAAGGGATGGAGTCACCATCCCTGGATGTGTTCAAAAAACACTTGGGGAATGGCACTTCAGAACATGGTTTAATGGGGAACATGGTGGCGCTGGGCTGACTTGCTGATCTTAAAGATCTTCTCCAGGCATAAACATTCCATGAAGACTCTCTATCACAATTTTTTTCCTGGAAAGGAAACAAATTGCAATGTACATGGATTGGCTGAGCTAATCCTGTTCCCAGTTCCACCACTCTGCTGTACCACCTGCAGTCACTCCCTTCATTTCACCGGGACATGCCTTGATGGGGAATGGGCCTGGAGCACAAGTCTGATATGAAGACTCTCTATCACAATTTTTTTCCTGGAAAGGAAACAAATTGCAATGTACATGGATTGGCTGAGCTAATCCTGTTCCCAGTTCCACCACTCTGCTGTACCACCTGCAGTCACTCCCTTCATTTCACCGGGACATGCCTTGATGGGGAATGGGCCTGGAGCACAAGTCTGATATGAAGACTCTCTATCACAATTTTTTTCCTGGAAAGGAAACAAATTGCAATGTACATGGATTGGCTGAGCTAATCCTGTTCCCAGTTCCACCACTCTGCTGTACCACCTGCAGTCACTCCCTTCATTTCACCGGGACATGCCTTGATGGGGAATGGGCCTGGAGCACAAGTCTGATATGAAGACTCTCTATCACAATTTTTTTCCTGGAAAGGAAACAAATTGCAATGTACATGGATTGGCTGAGCTAATCCTGTTCCCAGTTCCACCACTCTGCTGTACCACCTGCAGTCACTCCCTTCATTTCACCGGGACATGCCTTGATGGGGAATGGGCCTGGAGCACAAGTCTGATATGAAGACTCTCTATCACAATTTTTTTCCTGGAAAGGAAACAAATTGCAATGTACATGGATTGGCTGAGCTAATCCTGTTCCCAGTTCCACCACTCTGCTGTACCACCTGCAGTCACTCCCTTCATTTCACCGGGACATGCCTTGATGGGGAATGGGCCTGGAGCACAAGTCTGATATGAAGACTCTCTATCACAATTTTTTTCCTGGAAAGGAAACAAATTGCAATGTACATGGATTGGCTGAGCTAATCCTGTTCCCAGTTCCACCACTCTGCTGTACCACCTGCAGTCACTCCCTTCATTTCACCGGGACATGCCTTGATGGGGAATGGGCCTGGAGCACAAGTCTGATATGAAGACTCTCTATCACAATTTTTTTCCTGGAAAGGAAACAAATTGCAATGTACATGGATTGGCTGAGCTAATCCTGTTCCCAGTTCCACCACTCTGCTGTACCACCTGCAGTCACTCCCTTCATTTCACCGGGACATGCCTTGATGGGGAATGGGCCTGGAGCACAAGTCTGATATGAAGACTCTCTATCACAATTTTTTTCCTGGAAAGGAAACAAATTGCAATGTACATGGATTGGCTGAGCTAATCCTGTTCCCAGTTCCACCACTCTGCTGTACCACCTGCAGTCACTCCCTTCATTTCACCGGGACATGCCTTGATGGGGAATGGGCCTGGAGCACAAGTCTGATATGAAGACTCTCTATCACAATTTTTTTCCTGGAAAGGAAACAAATTGCAATGTACATGGATTGGCTGAGCTAATCCTGTTCCCAGTTCCACCACTCTGCTGTACCACCTGCAGTCACTCCCTTCATTTCACCGGGACATGCCTTGATGGGGAATGGGCCTGGAGCACAAGATTGGAACAGGCTGCCCAGGGAAGGGGTGGAGTTACCATCCCTGGAAGTGTTCAAAAAACACTTGGGGAATGGCACTTCAGAACATGGTTTAATGGGGAACATGGTGGCGCTGGGCTGACTTGCTGATCTTAAAGATCTTCTCCAGGCATAAACATTCCATGAAGACTCTCTATCACAATTTTTTTCCTGGAAAGGAAACAAATTGCAATGTACATGGATTGGCTGAGCTAATCCTGTTCCCAGTTCCACCACTCTGCTGTACCACCTGCAGTCACTCCATTTCACTGGGCATCTGGGTCCTTTACCCAGTTTGTGGTTTTGTGCTTACCTGTGCAGCTGCTTGGGAAGGGACTGCCTTGTATAAATTATTCATGTATCTACGTGTGATGACTTTTCCATGATCCCGAGGGAATGGTACAGTACAATTAATAATAATTTCTGACCAGATACAAACTTGTTACACATTAAATGCTCTTCTAAGGAGAAGTGAAGCCCGCCTCTCTGAAGACAGAGCCTATGTTTCAGGTTTAAGGATGCTATCCCAGTAATTCCTCTTGCTACACACAGGCAGGCTGCTGCACAAGTCACTTTCACAGGAGGTCAGCGAGTCAAATAGTGTGACTGGAATTTTAAAAAGGTTGGGTAACTTTTATGACCATTAATAATGTTTGTATTGAATGCCAGCTCAGACTGTAATGAGGTTAATTAAATCTCCTGTCCCAATGTATAAACCAACTGCCTGGAGGTCCAGAGGCAGACTCCATGTGCAACAACTCCGAACGCTGGACAAACAAGGCAATTCAGGCACTGCTCGCTAGAGAGCACCACGTGTTTTTCACTGCTGAAGGCAGAGTATCAAAGTAGATCTAACAAAACCATGATACATCAGAACAATTCTAACATGACGTGCATTTTCTGGAGGAGACAGAAGCCAACTCGAAGAGTATCCAGTGTCTGACAGAGTATTGTGTTTACTGTTCTCTCCCTGGCTAAGGCAGGAAAGAACTGCAGCTGAGGTAGGTGACACAACTGTAAGACACAAACATATGGGGAAGGCAGGAGTAATTATTAACAAGTCAGCTACAGCAGACTTACACATGTGAGCCTGCTGAGCCTTCCCAGAGCTCTGCGCTGCATAACTAGAGTCTTGTCACCTGCAGACACAGAGCCTCCAAGGGGATTCCCAAGATCTGCAGGATACGAGCCTGATTCAGTCAATCATTTATGATGAAACCTGAGGAATATGAAGGAGCAAGTGAACTGTCTGAGCTCAGGCAGCTGGGAAGTTCAAGCGTGTGGAACAGTCTCGGGGAAGAGAACGGCTGCGACATTTCAAGCTCCTGCCAAAAGCCTCCTCTGAAATCGGCCACTGCAGCACTTTGGGCACACCAGCGGATTCCTGCTACAAAATGCATGCCAGCCTGCAAAAAAATGAACTTTTACCCTTTCCCAAATAGGAAAGGGCCCTGAATTTCTGAAGCAGCAAGGAGGCTTGGATTATACATCTCACAATAAGGACATTCAGTAATACCTAAAACTTAGCCAAAAACTTGACTAAAACTTAAAATAGCCAAGTAGTCTTTCCAGTTACACAGATCAACCTGCTGAGTGTCTACTACTTTTATTAGCCACAGAAGATCCTGACTATATAATGATTAGTATCTTTATGATTTTTAAATCAATGAGTAAAATTTCTGCTCATTTCTATTGTTTTTGTAATGGATCTTAAGAAATGCCATCTTTTTCTTATCTATAAAATTTATAATGACATATTGTTGCTTCCCGACTATCCCCAGTATTTTGTTAGAAAACAAAACTTGGAATTAATTACTCAGTTCCCTGATGCCATCTAACAACACACCTTCCTTACCAGAGTGTAACACATCTTGCCACTCTTACCTTGTGCACACAAAGGGAACGTAACCATTTCAGCTACACAGATGTAACTGTAGCACAGCTGGTTTTTATAGAGAGGGTTTAACATCTTGCCTGGTGAAGAGAAGGTTGTGGAGACCCCATAACAACCTTCCAGCATCTGAAGGAAGCCTACAGGAAAGCTGGAGAGGAATTCTTCATCAGGATTTGTAGTTACAGGACAAGGAGAATTGGGTACAAATTGAAAGAAGGGAAGTTTAGGCTGGATATTAGGAAGAAGTTCTTTACTGTGAGGGTGGTGAGACACTGGAACCGGCTGCCCAGGGAGATTGTGGATGCCCCAACCCTGGCAGTGTTAAAGGCCAGGTTGGACAATGCCTTCAGCAACCTGGTCGAATGGGAAGTGTCCCAGCCCACGGCCAGGAGTGTTGGGACAAGATGGTCTTTAAGGTCCCTTTCAACCCTCAATGTTCCATGATTCTATGAACTTCTCTTGTGCCACAACGGCACCACAAACCTGTGTAAGTTTTCATAAGTGAGTGGTTATTGCCAGTCTAACAGCTGTGGTTTATGCCCTACGAGATACAAACTCTTCTCAGCCAGAAAAATAAAACACCCCCTCACAAGGTATACTGCAAATAGACCAATGGATAAATAAAAGCCTACTGTCAAAGCAAGAGGAGTGTTATCCATTTCTAAGAGAAACTACCATTTTCTTTCCACTCAAGGCAACTTCAAACTATTGATCTTCCCTACAAGTCCACTGACTTTAACTCAGTGGGTTAGAGCATGGTGCTAATAACACCAGGGTTGTGGGTTTGATCCCCATATAGGTCATTCACCTAAGAGCTGGACTTGATATCCATGAGGGCCACTTTCAACTCAGAACACTCCATGATTCTGTGACTTCTGTTGTGCTCGATGGAGGACATTTGCACAGACCAATCCAAGCCTACACTTCCAATGCAGGAGATTCACAGTTCTAAGTGTATCACAGGACTTCACAAAAATGGAAAAAAAAACCTATCGTGGAATCCACTGCTATTTCCTCCGGCCATACATCACACTGCCCATTGTGACAAGTGCTCGCCCGGCTCCCCGCGTTCCATCGGAACCCACTGCTGCTGTGCCCACAGCCCCCGCCCTGGCTGCTCCAGATCCTTCCCCTCAGGGACAGAGGCTCTCGCCTTGCTCCCCAGGAAGGAGCTTAGGGAGCAGCTGGGTGGATCCCCAAGCGTCCCCCAGAGACTGTGCCGATCCCGCGGGGTGCAGGTGGGTGCCTGGGGCTGCCACGGGGTGCTCCCAGCTCAGGGGGATGCACAGGATGCTGCTTTGGTGCCTCCACTGCCCCAGCCACAAGGGACGTGTCAGAGCCGTGCCAAGTGCCTTTCCTCCTTGTCTTTAGGAAAAATTAATGCACCCTGCTTTGTTAGCCAACCGTTCTGACAATCCTCTGTCCCTTCCGTCAACAGTTTGGCTTTCAAGCCTTACTTCTCTTCTTGGTTTATGTCACACAAAATGTAAATGGTCTCTGGACAATTTCACATCTGGAAAGGATGACATTTTAGTAAGAAAAATCCAGTCTTGCATTCAAATTGGCTCTTAGGAAATAACCCTGACTGTTTACTCAAATGAGTTTTGAGAAAGTCCTTTTAAACTCTTACCAAAAATGTTTCACTTCAAGCAAGTGATCAGATGCACAATTGTATTCAAACTAAAGTTTTTATATGCTTCTTTTTTTTCACATACTACTGTCTTGGGCCCTTGCTGGACCTACTTCGGGGACAAAAACTTAAGAGTACACAGCCCAGGCATAGTTTTATACTTTACTTGATATGACCAAAAGCCACATGTTTTTCAAATTTTTGGCTCATTATGAGATAATACTGTTAAAAGTTCATTAAGCTTTAAAATTTAGCTTACCACGCATTTGAAGAGTCTGCTCAGCACTCGGTAACAAAATTATTATTTCTGTAGCTTATTTCATTCTATAGAGAGACAGAAGTCCTGAATGAGTCAGAGTAAGGAGTTCCTGTCTCCAGCCTCCCAATTCCAAGTGTTGTTGGCACATCTTTTTTTGACCCTGCACCCAGACCTGAATACTTTGAACATATTATTTAAAAGGAAGCAATAAGCACAAAAGTATTAAGGCATAATAAATCCTCCCCCCACACCCCACTGCCTCAAGAAGTGTCAGCAAGAATGTAACAGGGTGAAAGTTAAGGAAGGGAGAGTGGGGGGAAAAGACACAAAATACATAGGAAAAAACATAGAAAAAATTTCCCAGGTGGAACTCCTGACCTGGGATGCCTCCACAACAGCATGCCTTTAAGAATTAGCATTGCTACATAAACCAGTATTACCCAGCCTTCTCTGCACTTGACTGTGTCGAACAAGGGTTTGTCCTTCACTGTTTTTTTTGGCAAAGGTTCATATGCTCACAACCTAAAGTAAACATTAAATCCAGCTATCCAGTCCTGATCATGAATTCTGTATGCAGGAGCTCCGGGCACACAGCATGAAAACAACCTGACTGACATCCACGGCTTCAGTGCAGACCAGGCAAGCCCTGACCAAGTCACCGTGCTTGGAAGAAAGCTATCCCCTCATTTAAGAAGATTTCAGATGCTTCATACTTGATTTGCTTTTTTCTTGCCAGCACAATGAAGGAAATGTCCTGCTTCTGCTTGACTTTTTCTTCCTTGTTGGAACAGATGGTGAAGGCTTACAAATACGTGACTGGTATTTTTTCAGTGACTCATAGCTCAGAGCCACAGGTTTCAGATGGTGATAAGAAGCTCACCAAGATGGATGTAAGCGTACTTGAGGAGCAGTATGACCATATAAAACAGAAGCAAAAACTGCAACCACACATAATTGTATATAAAACAGGTACGCTTATATTTGTAGAAAAAAATGCGTATGTAATGTAAAGATTATTTCTTTAAATCTTTAATAATTCCTAGTTTCATTCTTTTTGCATTCAGCTTCAAGAGAGATAAAAGTAAATTCTTTTTCTGTCATTTTGGGGTTTTATTCCTTTTGCTGAAAGATGGTTTTATATTTATACCAATAAGCTTCATGTCAGTGAAATATTAATATGTATTTGCCACAGATGAAGAATTTGAGGTAAGGTTTTACAGGTTTTTTATCAGTAAAATAAAGTTCTAAACATGAACAGTAAGTCTTACAGGAACCATGTTCTTCATGTCTATGATAAATGTATTTGTGCCACATATTCTGTAATTTTTCTTCTCTCTTGAATGCTTCTATCAGAACCAGCAATTCTGTGTTGTCTTTCTCTTTTTCCCTTCTCTATCTGTATAAAGAGAGGCTACAGGAAGTAACAGCAAATATCAAGTAACAAGTACAAGCTGGGGTTTTGTTAAAAAATAACTTTAATTAAAAAGTCATAGTGGATAACTAAGATATAAGATTTGAACAAAAGGTCCTGTTTTGAAAGTATTTTCAGTGCATATTGCTTAGAAAGTGCATAAATAGAAAAACAAGTAAGAATATATATCACTCATCTACCTGCCATGTCAAACAGATTTTATGTAAGAAACTTGCAATTATTTTAAAGCTTTTAGTTAAACTACTGCTTACAATACTACACTGATACATTTTCATTAGCTTTCCAAGTTAAAGTGATATTGAGAATACTAAGACAACTAATGAAGTTGTCTTCTGAATTTAATTGTAATATAAAAAACGGGCTTGATTCACCTCTCATATTAGTATTTAGCTCAGTAAGTGTAGCACTTTCATTATTTCATTCTTTACATTTTGTTCTAAGTTTTTCAGCAGTTCTAGCATTTGGCTATGTCACGCTTTATGATCAAAACAATGGAAAAAACATGTAATTATGAACTGTACAACAGATTTGCTTCTTCAATATTCTTTCATCCAAATGTTTTGAAATTCTCATGTTAAAAGAATTAATATCTGTGTGAGGAAGAAAAAAATACATACAAGCTTATTTTATCAGGTATCAAAAGGCAGCTAACTTGAAGACAAAACAGCCCATCTAATCAGCTATAGCAAAAAAAAATGTCAGTTAAAGAAAAGGAGCAGAAGCCTTTATTCAGATTAATTCAAATGAAGTTTCAGCTATAATGAATGTAATCAGAGCAGATTTTTTACAAGGCCATTTGAAGATTAAAATATGTACAAAAGTAGGACCGCACAGTTTCTGGGGAGTTTAAAATTTAGTAGGGCTAAAAACCTACACACAAATATTTTTACACACATGCGCATCCCCCAAAAAATTCACAAAAGCACATAACCTGCTGCACTGAACTTCTGTCTTCAAACAAACTGTGTGGAAAGAATTCATGTCACTGTTAGAAGTAGTCTGAGTTTGGGCATTTTTAGTTGTGTGGAGTCCTCAAGATCCTAAAAGTTTATCTTGTATGTTCCTGTGGAAGCTGGGAAAACCTATTACATGGCTCAGCACTTTGCACCTGTTACATGCATCAGTTTTCAAGAGTATGTGGAGCAGAAATGAACACTGCCACATCAGGACTGCCCTACACTATCCCAAAATTCCAGGTAGTTCCAAAAGGCAGTCCATGTATGTATCAGTGATTTGTACTGACAGCAGATTGCTTCCCTACTTAGAGGGTAAAATTATGGCTGGACTGGGAAAGGGGTGACAGCAACAGCCCCACCACAAACCCCACACATACACCCCAACCTCAAAGGCCAGACACAAAAACCCTCATGGAAGGAGACCCCCTTCACTCCCTTGTGGTCTTAAAAGTCCCTCCCAAAGGTCTTTGTAGTACCCAGTAAAACCCTGCTTCGCTCCTGCCTGGCAGATCAGCTCTCCTTCCATGTAACCACAGGGATTTTGAACACTATAGGTTTGTTGCACCACAGTTGGAATGGTAATTCCAAGTTTTCTGGACGACTTTTAGCTTTGTATGTCACTACCTGTCTGCAGGAGTCATGAAATCGTGGACCTCTAAACAGAACTTAAGAGTCTCTAACTTCTCTATTTTTTTGACAGAGGGGTTAGTAACAAAGAAGTCACCTGAAAACAACTTTGTTCTGTTTCTTCCCCAACACACACTCACATTCATGCTTCTGCCCACTCCTGATTATTTGAGAACAAAAACCATGACAAGATTTGAAAGGCACCAGCTAGGGGACAATACAGCAGTGTATTCATATTTACTGGCTAAGAAGCTGAAAAACAGTATTTACTGTAGGAATTAAATGGGAGTATTCAGCACATGCAGTCACAACAGAATAAATACTGGGCTCTGATTGCAGAAATCTCTTCCAAGTATTTCCCAAGCTAATTTGAGACAAGATTAACTTTTGCCACTCCAGAACCTTAAAAGTTCCTATTGATGATGACACCATGTGGTCAGATGGTAAACAACTCTGCAACAAGGCTATAATACACAATTTACATGGGGAAAAAAAGACAGAAAAGCAGAAAGAAAAGTCTATATAATTGCAGCTTTCTTGAGAAGTTTGGACAGAGCTGAAAGTGTGTTAATTCAACACCCAGTGGTTTAGGACTATCGCATTTCTACCCAAGGTCATTGCTCAATTTTATGTGCCGCACCTGTAGCCAAGCAAGGAATCAAATCAACCTTCAACTCAAAACCAGTGCACACTATTAAAATTGGCCTAGATTTGTCACTCTGAACTTTCTGATCAGCTCAAGACATTATAATTCTCCTGGTGACCAGTTCGTAAGGTTCTAGATAACACCTGAAGTTGCCTAGCAATGCCAGTTCAGCCAAGAGCACAGGTAACATCCACGAGAACATGTAAAGCTGCTTCCCCTCAGTCTCTCGGCTCCATTCTCTCTTGATTTGTCTCTCACATACAGAGAACAAGCCCTGGTTTTCACAGCTTGGCACGATACTGTGCTGTTCTGCAGAACACACAGGGCTCTGTTTTGCACGTGGACCTTTTTGTAGCCAGCCAAGCTCGGCTTTATTTCTTGGATAAGGTCCAGTCATAACTTTGATTCTCACTGCCGCATGGTAGAGAACTGTGTGCTCTTATCTCTCCGAGTGGTGCCACCCAAAGGAATTCTGTTAACACACTTCCCTGTGCAGACGGATGCACAGACACACCTGTATGTCAAAGCTCTGCACGTGCCTCAGTCTCCTCTCTCCCGGTAACGCGGCACGAGAGCCAGCGGGGGCTAACACGGTTCTCCCTCCCAGCCATGCTGCAAAACAGCTCTTAGCAGATCAACCCTGCATGGCCAAGGAGCAGAAAAAGTTCTGTGATATTATGCTGGGGTTGTTGTTTCGGCAGTGGGAGCCAAAGGCAGCAGTGAAAGCCCTTGTTTAGCAAAATCCCTGTTGTACAGGTTCATTTACTGCCAGTAAATCAGCTGGGTCTGACATCTGCAAATACTTATTCATAAACATGACACAAAAGGCAGCTACAAAGCAGAGGTTGTGCTGTTGGGTTTTTGTGCAGGCAGCATCCTACTCGAACCAGCTTCATTTCAAATTCAGGGTTGCAATCCTTTAAAACAGCTGTTCAGAGACACTCAGAATATAATCAGCACTCTTCTATGTCTACTTTTCTCCCTTTAATGTGTTTCAGAACTTATACTGCAACAGACACAGCTGCTGTAGCTCAACCCTGTAAAAAAGGCCAGCATTCTGCACAACCCCTACTTTAAACTACATTTATACCAACTGAAGTATATTTCATTAGTGCCAATGGATTATCTTTAGTGTAATAGATCAGTTTCTGTTCAGTTTCAAGACACAGAAAACCAGTCATGCCAGCAATTTGATGACTTCTACATGTAATTAAAGTAGCATTAGCATTTCTATCCATAATATCTTAACATTTTTAACAGTAACTTTCATAGTGCTTTAGAAATTAAGCTATAGGGGTAGAAGAATTAAAAAAAAAGGAGACCAGATTCTCTCCCACTGTTACAGCTACTCTATTTCCCAGAGGAAACAGATTCCTCTAAGTGATCATTCAGGCAACACTAGTGTCATAAGCTATTTACACAATTTGTACTGACTGGAATAGTAAAATTGCAGTAAAATAATAAAATACAAGCCTATAATGTTAATGATCCCTCATTAAGGAAAAGAAGACCTTCACAACTTGTTTCATCTAGAAATAGTCACAATATTATCATCTTGTGAATACAAACTTCAAACAGTATCAAACAGAACATTTCTGTCTTTCAAATTACAGCACTTGCCAACACACTGAGCAAGTCCCTACTCACCTTAAGAAGTTTTGATTACAAGCAATTAATTACTGAAAGTCGATTCTCAATCTGTGCTGTTAATGAGTCTTAGAGTACCAGTTAGATCAATATTGTCTTGATAAATTTCCATTTTCATTTGACTAAAACTAGGATACCATTTATGCCCTCAGAACTGCAAAAGCAAGCATGTAGTTCTACTCCTTAACCTGGCATCAGAAGAACATGCACTACCCTCAGCCACTGAAAGAAAGAACACAGATAAACTCATATTAAAGCTTTTCAGATTCGTTTATGCTGCAGAAATCATACCTTTGATTTTTGTCACCGTAGTAACGTGCACAAATGCATTTCTCTTGCAGGTGGACGTGAATCTGTTCTCCCAGAATCAATGGTCAACCCTGTTCTAATTAATAACAAAGTTAAAAGATCAAAGTCATGTAGAGGAGATGCCCCTGTCAGAAAGGTCACGCTGGAGACAACCAGCAGTGGCGACTCAGAAGATGACTTGCTATGGCACGTCCACCTGGGAACTCACCGCCTGGGGCAGGGAGATTCCTGGGATCTTTCCCACTGCAACAGCACACCCTGGAGTTTTGACAACCAGAGACTGATTTCAAAGGGAAATGACACACTGCAGGCCAAGGAATCAGGAGGAGCAAGTGAACTGTCTGAGCTCAGGCAGCTGGGAAGTTCAAGCGTGTGGAACAGTCTCAGGGAAGAGAACGGCTGCAACATTTCAAGCTCCTGTCAAAAGCCTCCTCTGAAATCGGCCACTGCAGCACTTTGGGCACACCAGCGGATTCCTGCTACAAAATGCATGCCAGCCTGCAACAAACTGAACTTTTACCCCTTCCCCAATAGGAAAGGGCCCCGAATTTCTGAGGCAGCAAGGAGGCTTGGATTATACGCCTCACAATGAGGACATTCAGTAATACCTAAAACTTAGCCAAAAACTTGACTAAAACTTAAAATAGCCAAGTAGTCTTTCCAGTTACACAGATCAACCTGCTGAGTGTCTACTACTTTTATTAGCCACAGAAGATTCTGACTATATAATCTTTAATATCTTTACAATTTTTAATATATGATTTCATCATTCACTTTCAAGATATTCAAGATAATTTCTGACATATTTTTAAAATCAATTAATAAAACCTCTGCTAATTTCTATGGTTGTAAAGAGACTTAGTAAAAACAATTTCTTTCTGATACATAAGTTTATCATGATATATTGTTGGTTCCCATCTATCCCCAGTGTTTCATTAGAGAACTAATGAAGTCTCCCCTTCTGCAAGATCTTTAGAGGGAGGTGACCCTCTCTTCCAGGTGCTTTTCAATGACACAAACAGGAGCTATGCATCACCCACTTCTGGCTGCAAGTGTTCAGACAGGTTTCTTTTTCAAATGTAGGCTTCACAAAAATTGGAGATGGCAAATGTCCCCTCATAGAAAGGAGGTTTTTTTCTTCACAGTAGTTCAGTATTTAAAGAATGATTAGGAAGATAAAAAGAAAAAGATAAAGCATAGATATACCTAATAGGTATAGCAGGGGAAAAGTACTAGATAACAATTAGTCCACGTGAAACAAGAAATTACCTGGAAGGAAATGCTTCCAAAACTGCATTTTCCTTTGACTGAATTAGTTATCTTAATTAAACGTGGACCTTGAAAACCTTGGTTTTAAAGTCGGTGCAGGTTTATTCATGGACTAAGTAACTAACTCCTTTGTAAACTCTTTCATACAAACACTTTGTCCTTTCCTCAGGCTTCTCTAGCATACTACTGTGCTTTGTACTGACTGGAACTAAATTAGAAAAGGCATTTTGCCATTTCAATTTAATTTCCAAGGACATTATGAAAGAACATTTTCAGTAAGTTTTCATTTGCTAGTGGAGTAGTTTCAGTTATGAGAAAAGTTGCTATGCTAACATTTCAAGAGACTGCAATATTACACACAGACAATTGTCCAGTGAGAAAAGTACGTTTTTTTTCCTAAAGGAGCTGTAGCAAAAGTGAAACAGGAAAACGAGAAAAAACCTAAAACTTCAAATACTAGAAAGTCCCACTTCTCAAGGGCACTTGATCTGCAAAACCTTTCCTGTTAACTTCTTTGTGTTTGGCCATCATGGGCAGGAGCTTTCATCACTGTTACCACAGATGTTTCACTGTTACCATGCATTTCAAGCACTGAACTCAACAAGTTTACCCTGAGTTTATCAGTAGGCAAGCCTGACTGATTTATGTACATGGGGGAACCTGGAATCCTGAAATTCTAGTTCAGTGTCTTATTCACAAGCCCATGATCCCTGTGAGGTTCCCATTTCCAAAGCTAGAAACAGGACCCTCATGTAGTCTGCATGACTTCCGAAGGAAAATGTTAGGACAGTCCTGCAGGTCCCTCCACTCTAGAATAAATAACATTGCTGAGCAATTATTTCAGTCACACATAATTAAGATAGAATAAAACAGAATAAAATCCCTTTGCTGCTGGGACAGCATGCTGCTGGTCACAAGAAATAATCAGCCCACATGAGTTACTTGTAACTGCAGTTACCCATTAAAAGAAAAGCTTATGTCTTTTAGAGGTATCAAAACCATTCCGGGCCCTCTGAGGGCCTCAAATACAAAACACGGTACTGAGCAGCCCATACTGTACAGCCAGATCCCTGAAGCCTCGCACCCTGCCCCCATTCCAGGGCATTTTGGGGCCTAGAAGTGACACCGGAGCACTGCCTTAGCCTGAGCTGGTGTTTAGCACCAGGTTTTCCATACCCCTCATGTATTCTTCCAGCCCAGTCTCTGAACCCAGGTTAACTTCTGACAGCCCCACAACCAGGCAAGACCCTGCCCACCCTGTTGACGGGGAAATACAAACTTCCATGCTAAATCTCACCCTCAACCCTTCAAAAAATACAGGAAAAAACCCCAACGTGCATGCTTGTGTCTCACATACAGAGAGGTGGTAGATGAGGGCTGGCTGCAGAACACTCAGCCCCAGCCCAGCCCCAGCCTCTCCTGGAGGGACAGTCCCTCAAGCAGCCTTGGGGACCCCCAGCACGTCCCAGAGATGAGCCAGCAGATACTCTAGAGCCAGAAGCTCCTGCTGTTGTCCACAAAATCAGGNCCCAAGCTTTGTTAACCTTCCCCAAGGTCTGAGACCATTGAAACACGTCGAGCCCTTAACCTTAACAGAGCAATTCTACCAACAAGTAATTTATTATTCTAACACCTGGCCATCACTTAGAACTTGTAAGCTGCTGTTTCATGGGTTATGTCTCACAGAACCACAGAATTGGTCGAGTTGGAAGGGGCCACAGTGGTCATCTGGTCCCAC
>VYZQ01045750.1:51834-78168 GCA_013400655.1 Mystacornis crossleyi | reverse complement strand
GGGCCGGGGGGTCCGCACCGCCGCTGCCCCCTGCTCGGCCCTCACCGGGCGACAGGGAGTAGAAGGGGGGGCTGGGGCTGGGGGGCAGCCCCGAGTCCGGGCTGTCCAGCAAGCCTTCCCGGCTCTTCTCCTTCAGGCTCTCGTCCATCCCTTGCAGCTGGAGGTGACCTACCATGTCTGGGGGACAGCGAGGGGGCTGCGGCGGGAGAAAATCCTCCAGCGCCGCCCGCCGCGGAGGGAGGGAAGGGGAAGGGAGCCCGGGGGGGCCCTCCTGGGTCCCGACCGCTGCTACCAGCCTGCCGGAGCCCCGTGCTGCGCGGGGCAGCGCCAGCATCAGCCAGACCGGGGTGTCCCGGCCGCCTCCCCTCCACCGGCCCTGGCCCTGCCCGCCCGGCCGCCCCCGCCCTCAGGCGTTCCCGGGGAAGGGAAGCGCAGCCCGATCCCCCCGCCCAGCCCCGCGGGGACGCGGCCGAGCACGGGGCGGCCCCGCCGGCAGGGAGCGCTGGGCGCGGCGGGGGACGGGACGGGGACGGGACAGGGATGCGCCGCGCTCGTCCACAGGCTGCGCCGCCCGCCGCCTCCCGGCGGCTCATTTATCCGGAGAGGGTGGGAGGGAGCCGGGGAGCGCCCTCCCCTTCCCCCGGCCCCCCAGCTCTGTCCCGGCCGCACGTTCCCGGCCGCTTCCCAGGCACGGAGCGCGTTCGGCGCCGCCCGCCCGCCCTCTCCCTCCTGAGAGGACGGGGCAGCCCCCGCGCACGGCCGGTGGGAGAGGGCTCTCCCCACACACCTCCTCATGGGCTGCGGCTGCCCTCCGCTCATTTCCTCGCTGCTGTCCGAGTTTTCTCTCAGTTACGTCCCATTTTCCCCTCCGTTCTGATTTTTGTCCCTCTTCGATCTCTGCACACTCCAAGGCAGGGAAAGGGGCCTTGCCACATACACCACGCCATCACAAGGCCACAGCTTCCCTCCGCTCATTCCGTCACTGCTGCCCCAAGTTTTCCCTCACTCATAGCTGATTTCCCCCCTGAGTCCTGATTTTCATCCTTCTTTCACCCCCACATCCCCGAAGTAGCCCTTCCCCTCAATGTTGCAGGCGTGAGGGAAGAGACTCTTTCGAGAGCCATGGGCCATCTTCACTTTGAGGTGGCAAGGAGCGGCTTCACCAAGGCAGCGGGGTCACCATGGCAGTCTTGGCTACTGAGGTGCACAGACCCACCATATCCCCTCATGGCAGCCCTCACGCCTCCTGCTCCCTCACACCTTTCTCTGGCTCCACAGCTTCTGGTCCACCAACCAAGGAGTCGGCGTCCCTATCCCAGCCATCGTGTAGTCACAGCCACCTTAAACACCATGGAAGGGCAAATCACAGCACAGCTTCTAGCCAGGAGAAGCAGCATGTGCCAGAGGCAGTGCCAGCACGGAGGGGAACGGCGAGTCCATATTAACCCTCAGGGTTCACAGAAGCAGCAGCGGTTAAACAGGTCGGGCTGGCGGAAGCCAATATGGTCATTTGTTGCACAATAACTGGCTGAGGCTAATGTTACCTTGTCCACAGTCCTGGCTGTGTTTTTCTCATCATGTGTTCTCTCTATATAGAGTCTAGACTGTGAGAAATCTGGGGCAAGCCCACTCATATGGCTCAGCCCAGTGGAGCTTTATTCATGGCAAATAGGTTTCCATGGGAAACTGTTGAAATCCAACTGGCCATCTCTTGGTCCAAGTTATTGGCCCAGCACCCAGTGGGATGAGACTGTGTCTCTTTGTGCTACAAAATGGACAAACACAATGTTTGTTGTGGCAACTCATGAAAATGTGAGGAGTCTGATACTGTACATAGTGATAAAAGCTTCACACCCAAACCATGGAGATGGTGCAAAGTCCTTGGAGGTTGGGTTGAACCTAAAAGTGCCCCCACTGCATCCTCCTGAGGGAGCAGGTCCCACTGTAGGGTGGTAAAGCTGGATTTGTTTAGATGCGTTCTTGCTGAAGTCAAAAGGAAAGGCTAAGGATGCCCAAATCCACCTTTGACTGAAATGAGGGGCCCTCCTCAGAGTGACTGAAGCGATTTGTATGCACTGAGCTGTGCAGAGGAATGTCACTGATTTGTAAATGTCAAACAGGCACCGAGCAGCCCACACACGAACCTCAGTGAATTCTTACCTCTGACCCGCTCGTCGGCTCCAGCAGCTGCACAGGCTGATTTAGAGCCCCTTACTGTAAGGGCTCTCATGTCTCACACAGGCTACGGCTGATCTGGAAATGTCAAAGGGGACTGAAGGTCAAAATTTCCATAAATTAGTCCCTGGCTTGCTACCTATCACGTAATAGGATTCTCTGCCCAGTTAACACTGTGAAGTCAGGCATTCAGCCCAGCAGTTCCCCTGCAGCCCAGTTCCCCTGCCCCTCTCCTGAACTGGCTCAAGACCATGCGTGCAAGGGGAAGGAGTGTCTTCAGAGCTGCTTTCCTCCTCGGAGAAAAAAGAACCAGGACAAAGAGACACTGGGCAGGGGTGAGTGCACTGTCCTTTCGTCCTAGAAAGACCTATTTAGTTTGGGGAGCAGCCGAGGGGAGACTGGTTTTTCTGATTCTTGTTTTGAGAAAACTGCAATTCAGTCTTTCCTGGATCTAAATAATGTAGGTATCTAAAGGTAGATTGCAGTACAACATGTGTTCAGCTCAGAAGTGGTTGTTATGGTTTAGGAGTTGCTGAGCTCGAAACAGCTGAGGATGCTAAGCACTGCTGAGCATCCCCCAGCACTGGTAGGGTTGTTCATTTATGACTGGCAGAACTTCTGCTGGTTCTGCAGGGCACGTGTGCACCCATCTAGTGTTGGTATTGTTATTATAGTTGTTATTGTTCTGCAGCCCATGTGTGTGCTGTGGTGGAATCACTGTTGTTATGGTTACGATTAGTAATCTGTTTAAAGTTAGTAGTGTGTTGCTCACCCAAGCTGGAAAGCACAGGGCAGGCAGGTGGTAAGAAATGCTCCTGTCCTGATGGTTGTGATGGAAATGACTCAGACTTTGGTTAGAATCCTCCTGGAGTCACAGTATCCTGCTCTTGGCCGGTGAAAATCAGCCTGAATGGACACTCAGTGAAGGATACAGTGTGCAGCCACAGGTGTATATATGGTGTGGTAGAATTAGGCCTGGTGAAACAGGGTGTAAATATTGCACAGTGCCCTGTCAAAGGAGAAAACCAACAAACTTTTCAGTTGAGGCCATGTTGCTTTACTGAAACCCTCCTTAGTTCAGCACTTTTTAATTTGCTGGAAGGAATCACTAGGGACTGGTGCATTCCTGTGTCTTGGCTTGGGAAAAGGGAAACTGGGCCCTTGTGTGTATGGTGGAACAAGGAGGAAGGAAAAGTCTGGAGGGGAGTTTTCTGAGGCAGCTGAACTGAGACAAACAGGTGCAAGCACAGTGGTACAAGGGCAGCAGTGTGTGAAGGCACAGCCTGGGGGACAGTGGCTCCCACTACCAGCACTAACTCCAAAGGAAACACCCTGCCTAGCTGTGAATTTGAATGTAAAACAACTGTAAATAAGGAGTAGGGAGTTAAGTAGCAGAAAACTAGGGAATATTCCAGCAGGACTGTATCTTTTAAGAGTCACTCTCAGGCAGTGGTGCAATCCTAACAACACGAATTAGAGGGCTTTTTGAAGCACACATTTCTCACAGCTTCTCCAACTTTTTTTTTTTCCTCCCTCATTGATGTATTTGTTATAAAACACAAAATCTCAGGCCCAGTCCTGAAACAGGTGGGAGGTCATAAGAGAAGGACTGTGTGGACAGTGGGGGCAGGAACCCAGACAGCTTTCCTGATGTGAGCAGCCCTGCTTCTGGATTCTGATGAATCCCTTCCTCAAATCCACTGGGATTCAAGCCTCTCCATGCTTTTATGAGTCCTCTGCCTTCTGTTTTCCTAGCTATTCTCTTAGCTAGATCTGAGTTCTTTAGGAATCTGCCGTCCCACAGACATGGCAGAGTGTCAGCATCACGTGCTAAGTTTCCTTCCACTGCTGCCAGGCTTGAAAGACAAATACAGTGAGGGAAGAAAGAGACAGGATACAAACACCTACATCAGGACTTTTTCTGAAGCAGGCTGGGTGGCAAAACGGGAAGAATGCTAGGAATGTCCATTCTGGTTCCCTGTCGAACCCAATCCTTGAGAACACCCACAGTGTAACTCTAGTCCCAGTAAGAATGGCTCGGGCCACGGTTGGATGTAACTGTGCTCTCTGGTTCCCTCCAAAAGAGAGCAGCCTTCCCTCTCTGCCCTGTGTTCCTGACAATGGTGTTGAAAGGCACCAAAGCAGCAGCATCACTGAAGGGAATACGGCCACAGAGCGGGACCCGGGCACGTCAGGCCCAGACCACCCTAGCCTGGCACGCTGCAAAGGTGGTCACCTCAGCCCGAAATGATTCAAAGCACGAGGGTGGCAAACCACTGCTCACTGCACAGGTCCAGATGTGATAAAAAGAGCAGGAAGCACATCCATAGTGCTGGACCTGGAAACCACATGCCAATAATGATTAATTTTGCAGGGCAGTGTGGCAGAGTTCAAATCAAAGGAACCTTTCTGCCTGAAAAGCAGAGGCCATTTATCAAGAGATAAAATCACCTCCTGAGAGGTCTACTCGTTTATTTTTAGGCAGCCCCCACATCAGAAGTTTTTTCAGCCTCAACTCCCAAGTCTTGGCTGTCTGCTCCAGTGAAGGCCACAGCCCCCTCAAGTGATGGCTGCACCTGCTCTGGCCCTGCTACCCTCACCAGACAAACAGCCCTCCTAGCAGTGACTTGGAACAAACTGTCTGGCAGGAAATGGGAATGAAAAGCACAAAAATCTCCTTTTCTGGGGTCAGGAGTGCCTGTTCTTGGCAATAAATCAAAGGAAGCAAATTTCCTTTGAATAGCTGGGACTTGAGCAAAGACGGTACATCTCCCAGACAAGGCAGTAGACTTTGTGACTGCAGGAAAGAAGGATGATCTTTGAAGAGCATGCACAGGGTTGTACGAAAACGTTGCCTTTTTGTATTTGACTGCAATCTGTAGATTTGTGCCGAAATCCAGACAAAAAACCCCCACTGAACGCTGTGTTACAGAATGAGCAAAGGCTCTGCAGCACAGAAAAATCATCAAGACTTCTGCTGACCCTGCTTGCCTTTGAGTAGGGTGCCACATGATGAGTATTCAATTGCCTGTGGTGTCCAGTCAGCATTCGCTGATATTGTTACATTCTTGAATCAAAACACACCTCCCTGCCTTACTGCCTCAGAGAATGAGCTGCCCGTTATCCTGTGAAATTTCCTCTGCTTGTCTGTCAGGGCTGCTGTGCCGTAATCTTGGAGGATAATCAACAGCGAAACCATTCATAAATCACAGCAAACAGAAAAGACGCCGATAGGGTCTTAAATTTCAAGCCTGTGAAGCCATCATTTCAACAATGACAGTCAAAGGGGAGATTAAGAATTCTTTTACATGGAAAAGTTTTTCTTGGAAGAGCAACCCTCTCTTTCGTTGCCTGTAACTCCAGTCATGTGGATTTGATTTTTTACATGGCCCTTCTGCCCGCTTGCAGGGAATGCTCTGCAACCCCAGCGGGCCTGTTCTTGCTCCGAACTGGCGTGTGGGGGGACAGTGGTGGGGTTGGAATAAGGCATCAAAAATGAAGGACTAAGGCTTTGCCCAGTGCTAGCAGAGGCCAAATGGGCTGCCTGTTCGGGAGGCAGTGGCAGGGTGTTCCAGACCCCTCTTGGCTCAAGTCCATCATGCCTCTGGGTCCAACTGCAGAATGGGAATAAGACTGGTGCCTTGTTTTATGGTAGAGTATTTGGAGATTAACTGTACTTGCACCTCATGGTGTTTAAAGCTGTGGGGGTATTGTGAAGTCTGTTGCCAAAAAGGGAATGCAGGGCTGGATTAACACCCCACCTGGAGGGCAGGTGATTTCTTTCTGATCCAAGTGGAGTCTTGTCTTGCTCTGTTCATTTGGACCAAGTGCTATGCTAGGAAGAAAGGAGGGAGACTGCGTAGTTCTTGCCTTCCCTCCTGTGGACGTTGACCTGCAGTAAAAGCCTGAAGAAGATGCAAGGGAAGCAAGGGAAGAGACACCAAGTGGAGGAATACAGTCTGGTAAGTCACCTAATGTGCTTCCTTCAGATGGTCTTCCATTCAGAGTGGGAACAAAGTGACTCTCTGCTGGTTTGTTTACTCTCTCTGGTTTCTAGACAGGCACTGTGCTTCCTACTTCTGCTTTCCCAGCCTGCTTGCTCTTGTGACAAGCAAGGGAAAATATCACAGTGGGAAGGATGCTTCTGTTCTAAACATGGTTAAAGAAGAACAAGAGCACACCACAAGGTACTCTGACAAACTAAAAACTCTTTGAAAAAGCAAGTATTTCACAGCTTAAGATTTTCTGGCATTTTTTTTAAAAATGGAAGACCATGGATAACTGAGAATAACACTCCCCAAGAAAATAAAACTTTTTTTTTTTCAGATTTTTCTTGTAAGTGATCATTTAGAACACAGGACCAGAGCAGAGATGTAAAGCCTCACTGAACAGCTTAGAGATGAAATTCTTGACTCAACAAATAGGTGTCATTATAAGAACTCTTACAGTTCATATTCTTGGCCAGCCTGTTGTGATAATGTTGTGTCTCTTTGATTTATGACACATTATTCCCTCCTGTAATGTCTGACAGTCAACGGCACATTTCTTCTCCAGCTATCCACCCCATTTAGCACATTTCTAAAGCTTGGAAGGACAACCACAGCTCTCAAATTGCCTGTTGGGATGGGGCATGTTGAAAACAGGGTATGACGCAGTGACACGTGATGGACAACGGGGGAGATGGTCTCTTAGCTCTATTTCCTCCTGCTCTAAATCAGGTATGACATGAAAGAAATTATTTGGCACCATACGTTGACCTGAGGATTGGAAGGCCGTCTTCTTCCAAGAGCAGTAGCTGTCAACCTGTCACTTGTGGAAGGAAACCAAGAAAAGCAATTCTAGGCAGCTTAAATTCACTGTAGAGGAGCTGCATTGCTGCTGAGAGTCCACGAATGGGGGGGAAAAAATTCAGAACTCACTGTCCTAACTTTTCAAGTTAAAAGTCTTTGGTTCCTATGTCTAAACTGATACCCCAGTGAACACCAGCCTGAGCATCTCTCCTAGTCAAAGAGTGGGAGCTGAGAATGGAGCCTTCCCAAAGGATATCAGTCCATGGATGCTGTAACTCAGGAAATTCGCTGTTGGAGGTCATTCGCTGAAAAGTTTCCTACTCGTTTATCCTCATCAGCAGGCTCTTAGCAGATGCCTCACACACAGCCCTCCTCTGGGGCTGTCTAGGGGTAAGCCTGTACCACTGGGAATCCACTCAGCCTTTTCTGATTTCCGGAATCACGGGCAGAGAGAGCCTGACCTCCGTGTGGTGCTCAGAGGGACCGACCCGGGCACCTCTCGTCAGTGCTGTATCCAGCTGCTCGGCAGAGGGGGCTGAGCCAAACCCCCCGGCACGGGACTCAGGCCTGGGCAGGCTGGGCAGTCAAAGCTCTCTGCATTCAGAGTCGCCATCAAGGTTTCAGCATTGCTGGATGGCCAGCTGTGGTCACCTGTCCCCTGACAGCTGGGCTGAGACCGCTGGAGTCAGCAGCTAAATTCCCCTGAATTGATGACCTGCAGACTCAAAGCTCTGCAACCCAGTTCCCATTATGCACCCAGCTCCCATTTCCTTTTGTATTTCTCTCATAGAAAAGTAACAGGAAAAGCAATTACTGGCTTTATGAAATGTAAGTTCATACAGTGTTTCCTATAAGACTTCAGGCAACTCCTTGTTAAAGCAGATAAGTTAATCTCTCTTTTGATTCAGGTCACAGTATGTTCTCAGCTTTAAATCATCACAGTACAGTAACTAATGGCATTTGCCGTAGAAATTATGTTGAAAAAACAAGGAATCGGGGCCATTATTAGGTGTCTATTCCTGGTGAAAACAACCCACATAAGGACAGTGTCAGGGAAAAGGATGATTGATCATCTGGATTTTGCTCCCTTGTGTTTTCTTGCCCGCTTTCTCCACAGTGTACTCTTAACTGTCATACAATTATGGTAATGAAACCTGCCAGCAGACTTTTCTGCGTGAGGAACTCTGGCACTGTCAGGAAGGGCTCAGCAGGGCTTTTTATCCATGGAGGCTGAAACTGCACAGCCAGAGCAGCATAGTCCCTTCAGGCATTCAACTTTCAGAAATACCAGAGTAAGAGTTTTACCAGAGTTGGGGTTTTTTTCCACTTTGAATTCTTGGTAGAATGCTCTGTGTTCCAGTCTTGTCTCAGAGCTCATTAAAGTCAATGCAAAGACTTTTGGTGATTTTAATTAGCAGTGGTCTGAACCCTAAAGCTGATCAAAACTCCCACCAAACTGTAAATATAGAGGTGTTCTGTTTGCATTGCAGATTATAATATTTGACTACAAGGCAGGGATGCTTGGAACTGTTTTCTCTATGCTCTCTGTGCATCTTTCAGATGCCCGGTAGTTTTACTGGATTGTTGTTAATTATAGTTTGGTTTATTAGGTTAAAAAAAAATTGCCAGTTTCAATCTCAATGTAAAACAGAAGCAAACTGACAGCTCCTGAAGTCAGTGAGTGAAATTTGGCTTCTCTTACAGTAGGTATAGTTTTGTTCAGCTGTTGGCCACTGGTGTGAGAGAGTTTGTTCTCGTGGTACGTGTGCTCCACCCACATGCTGCAGCACCATGAAAAAAACACTAGAACACTAGAAAAAGTTCTGATGCTGAACCTGCACTGTGGATTTTGCACTGTGCAGGGCCAGTCCATGAAGCAATGGGAAGCAAAGAAAATCAATGTACAATATAAAAAATGTGCAATACACACAGAGAGATTTTATTTCAAGCCTGTTCAAGGGAAAAAAACAAATCAGGGGCAAACCCAAAGCCTGGAGCTCAGAGTTTCTCGCTGAACGGTATCGTTCTGAGCTGCCTTTAGAAAGGTGTGTCACTTGTTCTCTAGACTGCCACAACGCCCTGGGATGCTGTAAAAATAGCTGGCAGTGCCTGACTGACAGGCAGGAGACGTGTGACCCTAAATTATGGTGTTTTCCTTTTCATGATGAAATGAATGCTGCCTTAGACAGAGGCTGAAATACATCTGTTTGCGGTGGGAGTGCCATTTTAGACCCGTTTCTTTTTGAAACTGGGGTTGGAATTGCCAGGGATCAGCAGAGCTAAGGGCTCACAAAGAGGGCACTGTCTTTGAGGAATCTTTACATAAGCCCTGCTCGACCAAGGCAACAGGAGTTTGCACAGCTGCTGCTGGAAGCAAACATGTACTTTTAGCTGACCTGGGCTGATGACTTTGGGCGCTAAATCTGAGGCTTTCCAGATGCACAGACCTCTCCTGCCACAGTCCCCAAACATTCAGTCCCCAGGTGAAAAGGAAAATAATAACAATAATAATAGCAATAGTAAAAAGGCACTATAAATACCACACTGTAGAGTATATTCCAGACCTGACATTTACAGATCGCACGGTCCAGTTCTAAGGTGAGTGGCATTATCTTCTCTAAGAGTTGTGTTTTGAACCACACTTGGTTCAGAGCTAATTAGTGCCTCAACTGTCTTGTATCTCCTCTCTGGTCAAGCACCTTGTTCAGAAAAGGTGCCTAAATATCTGGACCTGTTGGGAATTTGCAAATATCTGTCTGTAAGCATAAGACCCCAGGGAATAGCCCTCGATCTGCGCTGGGCCCAGGAACATTCACAGGACAAAGGCATCTTGCCAGGTAATCAGAAAATTAAGCTTTGTGCTTCGTGGCAAAACAAAACCGTGCACATCCAGGGACAGATTTACCAGTGAGGATGGGATGCTTGTGAAATATTGTCACTGGACAAGTGACAGGGAATGGGCTGGCTGTTCCCCCACCCCCTGTCCTGTCTCTGTGTGCTGCTGCAGGTTGCCAGTTGTGCAGTGCAAGTCGCTGGTGACTGCACAGCAGGCTCTGGGTTGACATTGTTCACTTGATTCTCAGAAGGAAATGGAACCTCATCCTTGCTCCAGACCCAGCATAAATTGCTTTCCTCCCTAGACTGGTTATTTTTAACAATAATTCCTGCCCTCATGCATCCCTGCAGCCTTTGGATGTTCTTAGGGAGGGTGATTAAAGGGCATGAGGTGCTTGAGGAGGATCATTTATTTTATTCCGTTTTATTTAGGTGTGGTATTTATAAAGGCTCTAAAACTGGCAGCGAGAGAAAGGCAAATATTCTTCTGAACTGGAGACTGCCCCAACACAGACAGCTGCAGCCCAGCCTCTCCTTATTTTCCCTGTCAGTCCTCTCAAGCATGACCTGGTTTGAGGACCACCTTCAGTGAGATCAAAAGGTGATTTTCCCTGTGCTTGCTCCACATGCCACTTCACTTTCACACCACCTATCAGCTGGGTGGCAAGTGAGACAGAAATGAATTCTGGCCTCCCTTGAACCATGAACAACTCCAGGCAAGACAACAATGCAGAGAAGGTGAAATTAGATCTGAGAGAGCCTACAAAGCCCTAGAGATGTGTTCTTGCCATGGTGAGCTCAGGCATCCAGGGGAATGGTTACTCAAAACTCTCTCTCATCAGCTGGGCATTCTTTAATCTCTCCTTCCTGGTGCGTTGCATGTCACCCTGTGAAAGGATCCTGGAAATACGAAGGCATACAGTTGCTGAGAGAGCATGGATGTTTGGTGCTCATTTCTGCAGGACTTTTCAGCTACAGAGCAGTACGCTTCTCACACCTTCCTTCTTTCCTCACCTTTCTTGCTTTCTTAATAACAGCAGTGCTGTGAAAAGGAGGTTTGCTCCCTTGAAACCTTTGGTTTTCTCTCTGGCTGTCAAGAAACACCAATGTTTCCAAATTTTTCATAGAATAAAATTTCAAAACATCTTGCTTTGCAGAGGGAAATAAGTTTTACTCGAACATTTTTTGATCGAAAGTTTTGGTATGCTCCAAATTGATGTGTTTCACTTTAGTTCGTTCAATTAACCCTAAAACCTTTGCTTTAACTCCATTCAGTGCTGTACATCAGCCTTGAATTGTATTTCCTTCTAGCAGCTCTCATGCAGTGACTCAATACCTGTATTTTTCAGGGAACAGTGTGTAGCTGCTGTCATGTCTCACAGACCTTAAGAGTCTCTGCACCATGGCAGATGGAGTCCTCGAGGAAAGAGCCTGCAGGAAAGATGAGACATCTAAACCACAGCCCAGTGAGACTGTGTACTTATAGGAAAATGAGGTTTTAATGGTTTACTGAACACATTCAAACCAAAACATAGTTTCTGATTTTGTTCCAACTGGCCTTGAAGAAAATACTTCTTCTTGACTTCTCTTAATTGGGGGGGAAAAAAAAAAAAAAGGTATTTTTATTTCTTTATTGTGAAAAGAAAGAAGGTTCAGAACCAGGATGTTTTTCTCCCTGAAAATTTCAATTTTGTGAAAACTGCCTCTTTACTGGGCAGCCTTCCCAAAGGGAATCCCCAGCCAGCCCCAGTGCTAGTATCAGTGCACAGTGTTTGGAGCTGATCCAAAGGTCATTCACGCCATTAGACATTTTTATCATGGACTTGAATAAACTTTGGACCAAGCTCTTTTGGCAAGAGCATGCACAGTCTGGAAACCTAAAAATAAATCCTGATTTGGAGCCATCCGCAGCTTTTCAGTCACCATGATGGTACGTTGGTATGAGCTTGTCAGAGAGGTGATGAGGTGATCTGCTCTTCTCTCTGGCCAGAGAATCTTTAGCTGTTTGTTGAAATAAACAGGGGAGAAGATGGTGTTCCACAAACTCGATGTTAAGACCTCTTGAGGAGGAATTTTCCTGTGAAGCATCAACCCTGGAAGGTTCAGATGGAAGGTGTTGTCTCAAGGGATGATCTGGTTTTCTCTTCAAGAAGATTTTCAGCAGTAATAGCTCCTGGAATATGTAAGACTGTCATCCTCAGTCCTAGGAAATGGGGAGGTTCCCTCCATGATGCAGTTTGTCTGCAGCAGTAGTTTTGGGGGCCAGCAGAAGGGGCTGTGCTGGAAGGGAAAAAAAACTGGTCAAAGCACAGAATTTACACTTTCCCTTGTTTGTCTCCTGTCCATAATCTGAGACCTTAACAGGAATCCAGGGTGAGAAGAAAACCCTTGGTGACAATGAATCCCTATCCTCCCATTCACCGTGCCCATTGCTGTGCACCATGAAGGGATCACTCTGAAACTGCCAGGGAATCTCATGCTGTAATTACCATGTCTAAACCCTTTCACCCGGAGTTCACTCAGCTCTCTACGATGACCTGAGTCAGATCTGTGTGTGGAAAAAGCAAAGCGTTTCCAGCACCTCAACTTTATTTCTACTGCCACAAGAGTTTCCTTGTGTCTGGTACTGCTTGCTGGCTGATGAACCCTTGGCTGAACACGAGTAACTGGTCTCTTGCTGAGGTTGTATAAGTGGCCACATGAGAGAGAGAGAGATGGAGAAAGTCAGAGGCTCTAGGACAGGCGGCAGGGCTTGCTTGTGCCAGCAGACTGTGGTGGATGTCAGTCCTAATTCCCACAGTGCTAGTGACAGCGTCCTGCTGGAGCAATGTTGGTGGCTGTGGTGAAGCCACCAGGAAGTCCATCCAAAGGGCTCCAACTAGTTGGTCTCCAACTCCAACTAGTTTCCTTCCTACCTATCTTTTTCCATCCATCTGGGTACCAGACACTTCGTTTTCTATCCACAGCAGGGAGGAGTTTGCCCTCTCCACAAGGTTTATAGCCACCACTTTTTCTCTGTGGGTCCTTCAGCAACTGCTCGCTGTGATTCTCCTGATTCCCAAGACAGCTCTCGCAGCTGCAGCAGTCCCTGTTTAAGGGTGTTAAGTTGTGGCAGTAATAATGCTGGCCCTGGTGAGAATACAAATGTGTAGTTTGTTGATCCTGGCCTGCGGAGCAGTACTACTGCCTGGCAACTACACCGCAAGAGCTGGCAGGCAGACTGATTTCCAGCTCACTGCTCTGAAAGGGGAAAGGGTGTTTTCAAATTTCTTCTTTCCCTCCGTCTCCTCCAAGTCAGAGCCTGCCAGGAAGCTTTGGAGAGAAGCTCTGGTGTTCATCTGTGCCTCCCAAGCTGAGTGTGATGGCCAGGCTCTTTCTCCAGGACTTGGATACCCAGCAAAATTTTCTGGGTTTCAGCAGCGGGTGGGGGTCACTGGAGGTTGAATATGAGCCAGCCCCCCAGCACATGGGGTGGTGAAGAACTGGGGTCCTGACAGAGCATGTTTTTGGAGGACT
Organism: Mystacornis crossleyi; assembly: GCA_013400655.1. Classification (NCBI taxonomy): domain Eukaryota; kingdom Metazoa; phylum Chordata; class Aves; order Passeriformes; family Timaliidae; genus Mystacornis; species Mystacornis crossleyi. Next base: position 64,852 of record VYZQ01045750.1, on the reverse strand, counting down.
TCTGCCAGAAATGGGGGTCACTTCTAATCATCCACTGGTCAAACAGGCTAATTCTAAAACAGGCTAATTCTAAAACAGGCTAATTCTAAAAGCAGAAGCCGGCTTCCAGATGCTCATGTGGTCACACACTGCAGGGAGCATCACACACTGGTTCCCTGTCACTGAAGAACTGAAGCTCGCACCAAAAATGCTTGGCTGAATCAGGATGTGCTTAGATGTCCTGTGGCTTACTGTGAATTACCCCTGCTGAAGGACATCAGGGGCACTGATGAATTCTGGGCTGGCAGCACGTCACACCTCAGCTCTGCACTGCCCAAGGATGTGCAGTAATTCGGCACCTCAAGAGGGAAAGATTCCTATTTCTGCCCTGTACCACTGATACTCCCTGAGTCTACATTGTTCAATCCAGGTCCCCTGAGACACCAGGGACACATTACACTCAGTTATTCTAAGGCTGTATCTTGCACGTGGCTTAATGAGACTGACCTGTCTGACAGGGAGAGGCAGAAACTGTGGAGAAATGGGGCTTGTGAGCCGTGTCTGTTGCTGGCACTTTGTCACCACCCCCTCTACAAGGAAACCTGCAAACCCTTTTTTGGGAGCAGCGTATTGTCCTGAGCACAATCGTGTGTTCACTGCATAGAGCACTTAAATGTGTGTGTGTGTGTGTGTGTGTGTGTGTGTGTGTGAGTGTGTGTGTTAGGGGCCAGCATTTCATTGAAGCCTGGTCCCATTTCAGTCTCTCTTCCTGAATGTTCAGTGTTCAGAGGCCTGAGCTAAATAAGAGTGAAAATGTGCCAGGGGGCTTTGCTGGGGTTGCTCACCGGCAGAACAGCGATGCCAGCAAATTAGGGAGAAAACAAGCACCACCTGATTTGTTCTTGCCCAAGGGCAGCATTCATTTATGCATCCTGTTTGCTCCATATAACGTGGGTACACATATGTTACCCTGTCCAACCAGCCACAAAAATGCCGCGGATCCTTGGGGGCCCTTGGGAGGCCTGGCATTATCTTTCCTCAGGATGTCGGTGAAATGTTTACATCCATGGGGCGCAGTGGGAATTAGACATTGCTGCATATTGGAGCTTTCTGATTTAGTTTAGGATGGGGCAAGTGCAGAGCACACAACAGCCCTCGTGCAGATGTTCCTGTGTTTCTTTGAAATGTTTAAATAATCTGCAGGGCTCCATAAGGGAGCAAAGCCCTGATCCAGTGGAGTTAAGGTGACACTGCTTCCTATGTGCCCAGGGATCATTTTTAAGTGCGCTCTCATGGTCTATGAATTTTAGGCAGTTTTTTCATTAATTTACCTTTTACAGCAATATCATCTCCAGCCTTGACAGTTTGCAGTATCAAATTTACCTGTCAGTGTGTTTGTGAAGATGATAAAAAAAGCCTCCACACCTTATAGGGGCAGCTTGGGTTTGGTTTGGAGCTGGGTTGGGATGGGATGTCAGTTTGCACAAAGTACGCCCAGGAACTCTTCACCTTCCCCCAAGGAACAGCCACCTCAGGGTGAAAGGCAGCAGCTGTTTCATCCTTCACAGAAACAGTGATAGAAGAATGTATGGCTGAAACTTCAGAGGGGGATCTCTGTTGGCAAAAGTTAATTGCCCTGTTTGAAAATGGTCTAAAGAGAAAGGTTAATGCCCAGGGATTGTACAGGCACAACCTTGATTTTCCATCTGCTTTGATGTCTCAATTAGTAGAACTCAGGGTAAGGGCAAGGGGGAGCAACTCTTTGGATGTTTCCAGTTTTTCGGGGGGGAAGGAAAAAAAAGGTTTATTTATTAGAATAGGCAGGTCACAATTTAACTGAGAGATTGTTAAAGGAATTCAGAGCCTGTGGGATTTATGACAAGGTGATGAAAGAGGAACTCTGATAGTTACTCAATAAGCTGCTTTTTCCAAGAACATAAAGTTTAAAAAAAAATAAATTTAAAAGTGAGGATTTTTTTTTTTATGAATGGGTTCTTGTGGTGTGCAGGCTGCTAACACTATCAACATTGTTTCTGGGGAACTCCAGGCATCTAATCAATCTTCATTCTGTAAGAAAACGTTCCAAATTATACGAAAAACACATGGCTTCTCCTGTTTGTCGGGAAAAACCTGCCCTGACCCCATCTGTGCTCCAGAATGGCTGAGTTCCCACCTTAGGACTAATTCCAGCAAGACCTGTGATCCGTTTTGATTGTCCTAGCGCACAGAAGAAGGCACTTTGTGTGGAGATGCAGCTTTCCGTAGGATACGAGGGAGTTGTTCCAAGGAACACGTGGAGGGACAGATGGGACTGGGATCATGACTGTGGACATCCAGGCCATTCCCGGCCGCTCGTGTCTTTCTAATTACCTGCCTGAGCTTGTTCTCCCTGCAGACTCCTGGCTGCCGGATCATTCCCACAGGTTCCAGTGCTGTGTCAGATGCTGGCGTGCTGTCTGCTCCTGCTCCAGCACTGGCCAGCCGGAGGCCGGCCCTCGCTGGCTGCTTCCACAGGGCACGTTACCATCCCTCTTTGAACTGCAGAGAGGCTGGGGGCAGCCGCCTTCGGACAACGTCTCTTCCAACACTCTGAGGGCAGTTGCTTTCGTTTGACCTTTCTACACACGCACATCACGCCACAGACGTGGCAGCTGTAAAATAAACGTTTGTTATGTGTGTATATATAAAAATGCAAGCTCACAAAGCAAAAAAGCATTTTTTTTTTCCTTTGAAGAAAACTGACTTCTGCTGAAAAGATGTTATCCTTTGAAGACTAGTAGTTTGTCCCATAAATTACCCTGCTGTTTCCTCAAGATCTTGTGCAGAAGTGTTGTGCATTCTGGTCACTGGGTTCAAAGCCTGGTTCAAACCAAAGCAAACTGCAAGTCATCTCTGGAAAGCAACTGAACTGTGAATAGCTCTGGAGATCAAAAGAAAGAAGCTACTGACAAGACGAATGAGTTGGCTCTTTAGACATAGGCTGCAGTGACAGGGCTTGCTTCCAGTTTCCAAACTTCAGCAAACATAGGAGACAATTTTAGATTCTACATCTTGGCTTATGAGAGTGGGGAGCAATGTGTAAATAAAATTAAAGGCAACGTGATATAGCAGAGCACGAGACTGGGATCTGTCAGGTGGCTGGACTAGCTGGGTCATGGGAGCCTCTCTGTGCTTCATTTTTCCAGAGCACATCCTGCTCTTTTGCAGCAGACTTTGGCAGAGAGCGGGATTAATTCATGTAAGAAAATAATCCTTCACATAAAAAAATCTTTTTCATAGGTCCTTACATAAAGAAACCCCTCTTCAGTCTCTTATAGCATAAACTGCCATCCCAAGAACTGAAACCTGTCCTTGTGCGTTTTCCTCTGGTGCTGCTGCTGGCCCTGCTCTGACCAGCCACACCTGAGCTGCTCACTGGCCCTGAGGGCATCATTAGTCCTTAACGGCCCTGACCTGGCTCACCTGCGGCCTCCACCCACACCCTGCCGAGGGGCGGGCCTTGAATCCAATTAAGCTCAGACCTGAGGTCCTTGTCCCTCCCTGAGGTCCTTGTCCCTCCCTGAGCTGTGCTGTAGGGACGTCTGCTCGTGCCTCCAACCAGCCATGCCGGTGGCCGCCTATGGACTTGGCTGACGAGGTCCCTGAATTGGTGACTGTTCTTGTCTTGACCTTGGATGTCCCAAGGATGCTCCTCCCAGGTATGGTGGGGCTGGTTGGCACAGGCCTGGCACTGCTGGCCGTACTCTGCTTGGTGTTTGGCTCGCTCTCCTGAAAGGAGCAGCAGGCTTCTGATGCTCCCTGACAAACCCCCATGCAGATGATGCCCAGTTAGCAAAGGAACTGTTGTCAATAATTGTAGCCTTTCAGGTCACAGCACTCTCAGGCTTTCCTGGCTAGATCCGCTTCAGGCTCTGCCTGTTTCAAGACTGGCCCTCTCTTCCCTTTATCTGAGGGGAGCAGCAGGTGTCTGGAGAAGTCTGGCAGAGCTGATGCTTCATGGGTTGGTGACACATTATTGAGTTTTTTAGGCTACTGCGGCTGACTCAGGTTACCTGCCCTCCCCAGCCCATCCAGAGGCCAGAAGGCTGAGGACCTTTCCTTTGGCACTAAAAAAATAAATACAATTAAATCATACAAGCAGCTACAGCTGTATGGAGCTGCTTCTTGTGTGCATATCTGAGCCACATCTGGATTGTTAGACAAGGCATCCATAGTCTCACCCTCCTGCCTCAGCCTAGCAGTGCCAAATGCCCCGGCCCGCTGCCTCTCTGGAGCTGGCAGCACAGATGTCCCCCACCCGTGCCTTGGCTCTGCGTGGCCTCACGTGCACACAAGGTTAGCTAGTGAGTAGCTCCGGGGTCTGGTGCAAGGCTCTTTATTCCCACCAAAAAAAAAAAAAATAAAAAGGGAGAAAGAAAATGAGTCCTCTGAGGTGAACCTGCCTGTACAAATGTTTTCCTACTCGAATGTTTTCTGAAATATAAAACACCTGCCATCTGGGTAAATACACCTCAAGGAGAAAGAGGTAGTGTCTGGGGCAGGTAAGCCTGCCTGGACCTTCTCAAACATATTTGGAAAAACACAGTCACCTGGAAAATCCGAAGTATTGGTGCTTCAGCGCTGCTGCACTGGTCTTTGTTGCCCAGAAAGCTTTGGTTACTACCATTCATGTGACCAAACCAAAATATTTAGTGGTGTGTACAGGCTCAAACATCTCTCAGGGGACCAGTCTGTCTTATCAGTGACACAAACAACTGCCAAGGCTGTTATCTGAATGCTGTGCTGAAAGGAACGTGGTCTAGGTGAGGGATGGAGAAATACTTTACTATACCCTGACATTCCTCTGGCCTTGGACCAGGTTTGCCCTCCTCTTGACAATCAGCTTGTATTTTTTTTCTGGAGTGCCAGGATCCAGAGCCATTAAAGTCCCTGACATTCAGCGTGCTGCACAGCACCCCGTTAAATGTATCAGAAAAAGGTAGGTCAGGGAGAGGGTGAAGGCACTGTGGTTTAGATGGCTGCAAAAGCAGTGGCACATGTCCCCTTATGACTGTTCCTGAGCCATGTAAGCCAGTGGCTTGCCCTAGGTCAAAACTGGGATAGGGTGAGGTCTAGATTGCCTGACTGCTGGTTTTTTTCTTCCCACCCTGCAGGCTATGAAAAAACACTATTTTATTTATCCAGGAGACCAAGGCTGCTCTGACAGCCAGACTGGTTCCCTGAATCAGTGAAAAAAAAAGGCATATTTTGAACCCTTTCTGTGGAACACACATGCACTTGCTCTCTCCTTCTTAAATATCACCAAGGAAAACTGAGAAAAATCAGCAAGAAATATGTCTCGAGCTTTCCTTGTCTACCTTCAGTGTATTTTTGTTTCTTTCCAAAACAGTTCGATTTCCAGACAAAAAGAATTGGGACTTTGCTTTGAGTTTCTTGGCTCTTCTCAGTTCATGTTTCCCTGGCCATTCCTTTATTCAAACAGAGGCTTTTGTACATAGTATATGAAGTTGAACCGAGGGCAAATATTATTACAGTCTCATGTTCTGAGCTGACACCAAGCAAGCCTCCCTCTGCAGTGCTGCAGCAGGATTTCATGTCAAGTTGTTGCCCTGCTCCAAAGGTCTGACTGTGCCCTTCTTCAGCACAGTCATCTGAGTCCTTTGACTCTGCAGGGCAGGACTGTGGCAGAGCTGTTGAGAGAACGCTCCCTGCCTGCCTCAGGCTGGGTTGCACAGCCGAAATCCAGGCGCTTTGTCTGGGGAAGGCGGGTGCTGACACTTTCAGTGGCCTGCAGAGTCACAAGAGGGAAAGCAAGAGTGAGATCTGGGCCCTGACTGTGGACAGGGAGCAGCACAGGGTTCAGAAGTTAAACAGGTTTGAAGGAAAGGCGCTCCTCCTGGGGCCAGGGTGGAAAAAAATAACTGGAGGGATGACATCCAAGACCAGCCTTGAAGCTGCTCATAGGCTGTTCATTATCTCTCCCTACTTTCATCTGACTCTTTTACCATTTTGCCTTTTTTTGATGCCTTCCTCTTTCAGCTGTTCCACTGATCACTTCCTTGCTTAACTTTGAAGCCCTCCATGGCTGTTACTTATTTTCCCTCTCAGCTGATTAATTGTTATCATCCTTTGCTCTCCTCTTTAGCGGCAGCAAAAAGATGGCAAGCAGAAGAGGTGTGGGTGGAGGAGGCTAAGCTCCAGTAAGGAAACGAGTCCTCCCTTTGTGGAGACATCCTGAAGAGGCTCTGGAGCTGGTGAGATATTCCTGCAATTGCCAGAGCTGTATATCTGAGGAAACTGGCCTGAGACAGGCTGTCACTGTGCTGGAGTACCTCGCTGTCAGAAACTTTTGGTAAGTGCTTTGGAGTCATGTTTTTCCCACTTAAGCCTTTGGAACTGGGATTTAACAGAAGTTGTAGCTACTAGTAAAGCCCTAAAATATTCTGAAGTGCCAGATTTGATACTGGGAGAGGGAAGTCTGTATGGCTGCCCCTGGGCTTTAGGAAAAGGGCATGAAGGCAAAGAGTATGAAGCATTATGATCCAACAATTGCAATATCCATCCAACTGCTCCCCCTGCCCTGGTCTTTTCTGTCCCCATCAATGTTCTTGTCGACCCAAATCTTCCCCTGCTTTGGAGCTTATGGTTCAAACGCAGCCTTCCCTTGCCTCTCTGATGGGAGCCTGCATGCGGATGTACCTGGGTGTGGGTCTGGCTCTCCCTGGGAGCTGGTCCTTTGCTCTGTGACTGCCGTCTCCTGGGAGCTGTTTTGGGAGGGCTTCTTTAATCTTGTGCACTCTGGAAAGTTTCCAGACTGTCTTTTTCTGCCCCCCTTGCAGACTCACAGCTAATATGCACGTTGCTTTAATTTGTTCTTCAAATGGAACCCAATTATACCTGTAGGTGCCTGGCTGTTAAGTCAGTAATTTACTTCACGGTAGCTTGGAGTGTTTTTTAAATGCCTGGTTTGCTGTGGGGTGCCTGTTCATTGCAAGGCTGTGCAAACCTGTAAAACAGCACTGGAAAGAATTTCTTAAGGGGAATAAAAGAGGCTCAAGGTGAACCATGCTTCTTCTGTTTACCCATAGGGCCATAAAAGAGCTAAAGTGTTAGTGCTGCTTTACAAGCTTTTCAAATTTGTGGACTCTGTCATCGTTGGTTTGTGTATTTGTTAAGGATTTGGAGAGAGGGAGGAACATTGCCTTCTCTCTGTATTCTCTACGTGGTACCAGTGCAGATTGTGTGAGGTGGGATGAGCTTCAAGTGTCAAAGCATCTCTAATCTCAAAACATCTTTTCCAGCCTCTCTACTGACACTGCATTTTCCCATGTCTTGTACCTCATCCTGCACCTGATTTGGGCTGACTCTGCCCACATAAACTAAGTTCCCTGGTAGAGACTGGATATGCTTCCCAGGAAGTTTTCTGAATGACCTAAAAAAAAACCCCAAAACCAGAAGCCGATGATTCAGGTCACACATGCTGGCTGCTGACCCATGCGGTAGCTAGAAGGGGGTGATATTCAGATGCTTTTTGGCTCTCCTTTGCCCAAGTTTGTTGTCGCTTCTCTGCTCCTCCAGAGCTGAAGGCAGCAAAGATGGACACTCCAGATGGAGGCCTGCTTTGCCAGGGCTGTTGAGACTTGCTGAACAGATTGGATGTGTGCGTTCATCCTGGGATAAACAGAGCGGCCTCACTCAAACCAGTGAGGCGGGGCTGGCTAATGCACTGGGAGAGAAACTGAGATGGGGCAAGACCAAGAGCAGTGGGCCAGGGAAGGAGGGGTTTGGGCCGGGAGGAGGCTGCCAGGCTGCATTTCATCCCGCTCCGTGGCAGCAGAGCCATCTGCAGAGAGCAGACACGCTTGGAGGAACCGCTGCTGGCAGCCGCAACACCAGTTGTGCTGAAGTGGGGGAAGCAGCCCTGCACAGCCCCAGCACTGCATCAGCAGTAGTAGGTTTATGCTGCAGCAGCCAAAACTTTGCTTTAAATAAACCAAATCTGTCTACCCTCAAAGCTGCAGGCATTCATCAGCCTTCACAGAGGCAGTGTGTCCCGGGGCCAAGTGGGACGTTTGCCTGAGGATTTATCCTGCGGGAGCCCTTAGTTCCCAACTGGGTTAAAATTCTAGGCAGTCTTCTGCACAAAGCTTCACCGATCTGCTTCTGAGGATGCTTGAAACAGGGCCAGGGATCTCTGTGGAACAATTCTACATACCCAGCAGCACCAGTCTGTGATGGCTGAATTGCAGTCCTTTCCAATCTGTGTGCTTTTACTTGGTCCTGAGAATTGCGGTCCCCAAAAGTAACAACTTTCTTTCTTTCTTTCAGCTCTGTTTTTGCATACAAGTTCTTAAAGCAGAAAAGCAAAGTATTTCAAAGCTTTCTCTGTGTTAGGACTGTGCTTCTGGTGGTGTGGCTTAGACTGGATTGCTGTATTCAGTAAATGGTATAAATGGCATTTGCCTCATTGACATTATTCCTCTCTGCTGGCTACCCCCTTACAAAGTACTCAACTTCATGAAGCTTTAACAGGAGGCTCAAGCAGTATCATGGACTGACTTTGCTCAGATGGGTGCTTGGAAAGGAGAATCAAAAGACACTGGTGCCCTGCTGGGAACAGCACAGGGTCACCTCTCTTGATAATGTGCTTTAGGTCTTTCTAAGAAACAAACAAGGCTAAACTTTCAGCTCTGAAATCTTGGTACCCTCAGGCTTTTGGAAGGTTCTGTTTCATTTAGATTCTGGCATTTACTTTTGTTTGCTTGGGCTATAAAGACCTTTTTATTCTGATCCTCGAGAGCTGTTTACCATTCAGCACATGTGGTCTGCATCTCTCACACTAAAATCTTTTGAGGACTTGGCAACCTTTTTTTTTTTAGTTCTCTGATCAATGCTGGCTAAGGAACAATGGTAAAAGCCCATAGAAATGTGTTGCCCAAAATGTGCTGCCCCTGTTCTGATTAACTAGCAGCCTCAGCTGAGGTGGAGGTTGCTGGCTTGATTGTTTTTTTCAGGAGTGCCAGTCTGGAGTCACTGTGCTGAACTGAAAGCAGGTGTGTCACTGCAAAACCAGAGGGCAGCTTTCCTACCCACTTTTGTGTCTGCAGAGAAAGTTCAGAGCAGTTTTGCTTTCTCTCCTGATTTGCAGCTTAGTGCTTCTGTGTACTGGTGGCACTTTCCTTTGGTCAGTTCCATGGACAGCTCTTAGCTAAGGATGCATAAAGCTGGCACCAGGGCCAGTGTTCTGCCTGGACATGCTCCGTTTTGGGCCTAAATGGAATCTCCTATGCGTGAAAACCAATGTTTATGCCCTGCAGTAGCTTTTCTATGAGCTCTCGTTACTCAGAGTATCCAAGAGACAAGACTTGGCTTCAAGCCCCCCTGTGCACCGTTGAGGGGAAGGGTGTTAACCCAGTGGGAGAAAACATCGCCTTCCTGCAGCACTTCTCATTTAGCAGCTTGGAAACTTGCCAAAGAAGCAGCTTCCCACTGCTAAATATTGCACTGTAAATGTCTGGGAGAGGTGTTTGCAAAGGCAGGGGAAATGGGCCGGGCTGGTTTTTGAAGAGGAGGAAGATGAGAGGAGGAAAAGCAGCCGCAGATTCGCAGTGAGTGCTGAGAATGTCACAGCGACAAAGTCCTAAAGGGAACATTTTTCCCCATGCCCTGGATCAGCCTGTGCTCCTGATGGAGCTGTCGTTGCCTGAACATGAGGTGCAGTGAAGCCTCTGAGCTGACGTGTTCCACTTAGAAGGTGTGATAGTGTAAAGTTGAATCCACGTATGCAAGGAGAGGTCAAATAATGGGGGTTTTAGTGACTAAATCCCAATAGCTGCACCAGCACAGCTACCGAAGGCTTCTCTCCTTTTTTTTAACAAATCTACCAGCACCATCCTAGGTGGTAATTTTAGAGGATAATCTCCATATCTGCACATGTGGGTTAGAGCTCACTGCTGATCTGAACCTGCTTTTCTCTAAAGCTTTCAACATGCCTGAAGCTCTGTCTTTATGAGCTGCTCCTCTCTGTAAAAGAGCTAAACCAACTGTAGCAATCCAGTTCCCTCGCCCCTCAGCTGGGGGTGTTTGTGGCTCAGGTGCAGAACCTGTCACCTTGTCCTGTGAAAGGTGATGTGAAGTTGTTGGGATCATCACCTTGGGGTGGAAGAAACAAGAACTGGGTCCGCTACTGGCCAGTGTAAAGAGCTGCCCTGCCACATTCCACCTCCCGTGTGGAGGATTGCCCACCACAGGGCTGGTGTGTTGGCTGTTGGTGGCAACAAAGGGCAGAAACCAGGCCCTCAAGGGACCCCCATAAGACCCTGGTAGCCAAGCAGCTCCTATGGAGAAGGAGCTGAGGTCTCAGGAGCCCTAACCGTGCTAGGCAGGGAGCTCTGGAAATGCAGGACATAAACCCATCCCCAGCCAGGTGGCTTCCAATTGCAGGAACCCCGCACCAAAGCACGGTCATAAAAATAACTAAATTATGTTTAATTTCTCTGATGGGTTTGTGTGGCTGGTAGTGGCCACAGCTTAGCAAGGCACCTGCCTAAAACGAAGCACACTGCTGCCTCTGTGCCCTGCTTTGCTTTACTGGAGTACAAAGAAGTCTGGTTCTCTTCCTATCAGCTCATTCTAGCAGCAAAGTGAAATAACTGTCCACTGTGCTGGCCTGCTTGTACCTCTTGGACTCTGTGCTTAAAGGAAAAAAATAGAAACTACAGGGTGCAAGTCATGGAATGGGGGGAAGTCCGTCACTTCCTCAGGAAACACCTATAACAACAGTGCTTGGAAAAAATATTCAAGAAAACCTCTCCTGTTTTGATTTTTTTAAAAAAAGTCTCTGCTCTAACTCCACAGCATTCTCCTTTTATTTATTTTCCTAGAGACGTGGTCCAATTTTTATATTTTGCTGAGTTAAATGAGCAATAAGTAGTAATCAGATGTTGACATAAAGTTATGTGTACACCTGCTGACTGACTCATAAAGAACAAGAATGCTTTTAGTTAAGAAATGGCAAGAAAACTAAAATACAGCGATTAACTTCACTAATAAGAAACTCAAGCAGTTAAATTATATACATTTATTAAATCACACAAGACTTCTGAATGACCTTTTTAGTTTGATGCTGCCTGATGAAAGCAGTTCTGATTCAAAAAATCTGGAATTCTTCAAGGTTTTCCAACCAAACTGTGTATTTTAAAGCCTTCAGGTGAAAGGGAGAGGGAGCGATGGTGCCCATCACTGTAAATTCTTATCTCACCCAACTCTGAGTGCCAGTCGGGTGTGTGACTCTTGGATTATTAGTGCCCTGAGGAATCCTTCGAAGGTGTAAAATTATCACTCAGTGCCCCAATCAGGGGCACAGGAGGTCTGTGAGTAGTGAGCTGCAGAGATGTGTGGGCACCTGTGTCTCCACTGGCGCTCGAGGCGCTGAACTGAGGGCCTGCGGTGCAAAAATGTGGGAGCTGCTGCCATTCCAAACACCAGCGGAGTTGCTGGCTGAGAGCTGGGGTAGGTCTGGGTCTGAGCACGCTGGGACCCCTGGGGATTGCTTGCAGCTTCTATGGGTCTGGGGCACCGAGAAAAACAGCACTGAGCTCTGCTGATAACTCCAGCCAGCTCAGATACGTGCTCTATTTTCATACTAACTGTGATCGTGGGGTGCTCTCAGAAGACCTTTTTCTTTAGACAAATACAGTCTTCCTGGTTTTAGTAGCGTCTAACTCATTTTAATCGATTCTCTCAAGCAGATGACTTTTCCCTGGTGTGGGGCAGTGTAAAGCTTTCGGCCTCTTTGCAACAAGCCCAGAGTGAGTCCGGAGCTGTGGCATGTCTGTGAGCAGCATGTCAGTCTTTAATGGTTTTTCAGTCAAAAAAAAAAGGTAAGTCCTAGGAAAGGGTGAATTTGATCCTCTCACCATGTGGTGGAGGGAAATCAGAGAGGTGGTCTTGAATTTCAAGCATGAGACTTGAGTGTCTTTGAACTAACTTCTGGGCCAAGAACAGTATCTCAGGAACAGGGTACGTGATGTGAATTTTACAGCCTCTAACTGCTTCCTAGTTCAGACAGACACTGATGAGCTGTACTTGTGAGGTGTGTAAGAGCTCCAGAGGCGTTCCTGGTAATGTCTCACTGGTCCCTTGCCTGGCTCATTGACAGGCTGAATTAGTGCTTGGGGAGTCTGGGAATTCATGGCTCTTGGTTAATATGTATTAATCCAGAAAAGTCACATGAAAGTTGTGGTCACAAGGGTAACACAGAATGTCGTGATGCGGAATTAGACTCTTGACATGCCAAATATTTTCCTGGTGGTGGAGGATGGTGTGATTTTGGGGGCTCTGTATGTATGAAATGCTCCAAACCTGCGAGACTGGAATTGAAGAGCAGATACTCAGTGAAGGGCTGGGGTCTGTCACACTGACAGTCCTCCTAAGGAGGACCTGAGGACGAGGGCAGACCAGAGCAGTCTGGGCACGTAGCTGGAGCTTGCACTCTGCATTTCTGAGCTGAGCAAGTCTGGTCTATCAAAAGGCTGTTTGACCAGCCTGCATTCCTGCTGCTCCTCTCTCCACCAGGCAATTTAATGGGGCTGCTGGGACAGAGCTTTGCTTGTTCAAATTTCAAAGAGCACTGCAAGGAATGCAAGGAAGTTGTTGGACATGTTAATCAAAGAAAACTCACATTCAGGAGTTTGATTTATACCTGTGCATTACACACAGATCGTGGAGGCCACTAGATTGACGCTCAGGCTACAGGTTATAAAACTCCTCACGTGGATTCTGCCCTCTGCCCCTTCCAGCCACATCAGACTGGAAGCAGCTCGTATCTGTGTCCCAGATGCCTCACATGAAAGAGGGTCACTCTTGGACTGTTGTGAGGCAGTTGTGCCCTCAGAGCTGCTCTGTACCTTCTTTTTTTCTTTGTCCTCTTGTCCAGCTCAGACATGTTCATGTCCAGCTTGTCCAGCTCAGATATGTTCACTTAAAAAGGACTAGGACACCAAACGGCCCTCGTCCAGGATCTGACCCTGCAACAAAG